>NQII01006721.1:38251-105860 GCA_002778355.1 Clitarchus hookeri
TGATGGAGGGGGGGGGGGCTTCTCTGTGCAGTGACTTGATACTTAAATCTGCTGGTATGATGTCAGCTGTGGATGATCTCCGGCGATGTGGGAGGCCTTGGAAAAGGCCTGCGTATGTTGTCTTCTCCCCTGGACTGCTGTTCTGGGCTCGTTCTGAAGTCCTCTCGCGATTCCTTGATGCAACTCCTCCCTCGGCGCGGTGATAATGGAATAATCCCTCTTCTCAAGTAAATTGGCGTATATGCTCTCCAGCCTCCCTCCCTAAGTGTCTGCACATGTCTCTCTTATTGTGAGATGGGGGGAGGTGGTTGCCTTCAGTACAAAGCCATTCAGCCACGTGCCATGGTTCGTGAAGGTTCGGGGGCGGGAGAAGTTGTGATCTGCCCCTTGAGTTTACCATCTCAGCTTATTTTTTCGCGGTTTGGCTACAAGGTTGTTAGGGGTGAGGAGTATTCGTGGCCCCCACTTTCAATTGGTCAGCCGTTTTCTCAGGCGTGTAGCTAGAGGTGCTCTTGCTTGGCTCTGCAATTTCTCCCGCTTTCCTACGTATTCACGTAGCACTTTCCGGGTGCTCCGGCGGTATGCCTGTTCTTACTCGGCACAACCTTGACACGTGTAACAGCGATCCGTTCTGGCTGTCCACGTGCCTTGTGACACATGTCAACTGGTAGGCGCTCGCGAAGGGGGTCAGCGAGGCTTCTACTCCAAAATGCGTTACACGACAAGATATTATTTCATTGTGTAAATATTCTGGGTCTCTAAGTATCGTCGTGGTCTACCTGCTAACCCTAATGCCTAGCATGATATACTCATTGTTAATAAAAAATAGTTACTAATAATATTAAATTTACTAATATTTACAATTTATTGGGAAAATTAATATCATAAATTACGACATCAAACATATTTACAAAACAAATATATTAGTAATAATGAAAAAATATATGTCACCCATTAACATAAGTGTAATACCGTTTTATTTTATTTACTATTCACCAAAATAATGGTATTTAATATAACTGATTCAAATATCAATCAAATACGAATTATATATATATATAAAAAAAAAAAGGTTACCTTCTGAAGATAAGTGCACAACGATATCCCATGCGATAAATTAATTTTTGAAGAGTCATCGAAAACGCATTTTATTACTTTTCTCCTTCTTAGGGGTCGAAATAAAACATGAAGTTACTGATAACTAAAGAACCTACTTTCCTGTACATGGGTGCCAATAAATTTTAGTTAGGTTCTTGAAAGCTTAGTTGGTTGGTAGTCGTTGGCGTCTCGTTAACAGCAGTAATATAACAAATGAAACAAGAAACATGTGAAAGAGTACAAACGCAATTAAAATACACGATTGACGTACACGGAATTCGAATTCAGAAAAACTCATAAAATTAAGCTAGCTTGCAATCAACTGTACGAGATTCAGAAAATAAGTGACTAACATTCTAAAAGATAATATTATAAAGCCTACGTCAGTTAAACTTCTTCGCTAAATTTCAATGAAATCGATTTATTGTTTCCCGATATATGACGCAAAACTTTATTTATTCGTATGGCACTATATTTCTATCTTTCAAAATCGAGGACAAAAGAGGTTCTGTGTGGACACATTTAATGTTTGTTTAAATACTCCCAATAACCAAAGTTAATTTGGAATTAATTTAATGTTTTCGAAGATATATGATACTATAATAAAATACCTAGATGGCCACCATTTTAGAAATTAGTACCTTACATTCTTGAAACATATTTGTACATATCAACTGCGGCAGTACTACCTAAATGCCAAATTTTGTAGGTATCTCTCAGCGGTTTCCCGAGAAATTACACAAAATATAGATTAATTAAAGTAACATTTATCTTAAAAAATGTCGGAATAAGGTGCTTTTATTTAAATTTTATGGTTGCAATAGATACTGTCAACATACAAAATTTAGTTGAATTGGTCAAATGGTGTGGTAGTTATACCAAATGAACCTAAACATTTTTATGACACTCATTTTGATAAAAATTGTCTTATGAGGTTAAATTAGAATTTTTTCCTGGCCTATGATACTATTTCTTAAGTGCAAATTTGGCGAAAATTTGTTGAGTAGTTTTCGATTTATAATGTAGGGCTCAAAAATTTATTTTTACATGCGGCGATATCTTTCAAAATGGTGGAGATAAGTGGTTGCTTTTTAGCTCATACAATGAATAGCCAAAACAACTGATACACCTGCCTAATATCGTGTAGGGACCCCCGAGCACGCAGAAGTGCCGCAAGACGACGTGGCATGGACTAAACTAATGTCTGAAGGTATGCAGGAGGCCATTGACACCATGAATCCTGCAGGGCAGTCCAAAAATCCAATCTGCACCAATTTGTGAAAGGGTTGCACGTCTGTTACGTTTAATTTAACTCGTCAGTCGTCGTTTGTACCCTTATTTCACGATCTTTTTTCCGGCCGCAGCTATGCCGAAGATTTTATGTTTTACCGGATTCCCGATATTCACGGTACACTCGTGAAATGGTCCTACGCGAACATCCAAATATTAATCGCTACCTCGGAGATGCTATGTCCCATCTCTCGTGCGCCGACTATAACACTACGTTCAAACTCACTTAAATCTTGATAATCTGCCATTGTAGCAGCAGTAACCGATCTAGCTGCTGACCGCATCGCGTTACTCTGATTGGTTCCATACCTCTGTTATTAGCATACGCACCTCTATACCAGTTTTTTTTTTGGCTCTTCAGTGTATCATTCTTATAATAAATGTTATCGGCGTACAAAATTTTTAAGTAATTGGCTAAATGGTATGCAATATATACACAATAAAAGCTAAATATTCGGGAGGCCACCATTTTTTTAAATGTGTCTAACGAAGGTTATTTACTTATATTTGCTTGACCTTTTATAGTTTTATTTTATTGCCAAATTTGGAGAAAATATGTTGAGTAATTTTCGGGATATATCATAAAAGCTTTACTTTTTCATGTAGCGCTATCTTCCAAAATGGCCTACAAATGTGTTTGTTGTGTGGCTTATACGATGGTTATTATAAATACTGTTGGCGTAGAAAATGTAGCTAAAGTTGGTCAAAGTTTATGGTTGTAATACCAAATTAATCTAAAATATTTGTATGGCTGTCAATTTAAATTAAGTGTGTAATTGAATTTAGTTTCTTACATTTAACTGGCCTATCAGTGTTATTTACGTGCCAAATTTGGCCAAAATAGGTTCAGTAGTTTTCGAGGTATAGAATAAAAGCTGTATTTTTTCATTTAGTACTAACTTCCAAAATGGTACAGTAAAAACAATATTCATCTCTGAATATAATGACTATAATTTGCGATGTCCTCATACGAAATTTGGTTAAATCTGTTAAATGGTTTCCGAGATATGACATATCGCTCTACATTTAAAAAATGCCGCCAATTTGACAGTAACTGTCCGGCGTGGTTGAANGTTTCCGAGATATGACATATCGCTCTACATTTAAAAAATGCCGCCAATTTGACAGTAACTGTCCGGCGTGGTTGAAAACTTTAAAAGTCAGGTATGCTTACTTAGTTTGATATGTGTACCGAGTTTGGTGAAATTCTGTTACCGCGTGGTGGGGTGGGTGTTTACACGCACACGCCCACACACACATACACACACTTTTACACACATTGAGTCCCGCAGGTCTTTGCTGACGGAAGGTAGGCGTACAAAAAGGTTTCTTAGTGGCCTGCAACCTGACGGGAAGGCACCTTTAAATGTTCGTGCTTTTGCAACCAGCAGTTTGTGTTGTTTGTTGATTTGTGTGTCAACCAGTCAGTCAGAGCTGCTTCATTTTATAATACATATAAGNCCAGCAGTTTGTGTTGTTTGTTGATTTGTGTGTCAACCAGTCAGTCAGAGCTGCTTCATTTTATAATACATATAAGAGTGCAACCCCTTATATAACGAATCTCGGCAGCGGAATATAGATCGGGTACTTCGCCTACTCTAACGAGCCACTCATTCCCCGTCACACACACACACTCTCTCTATCTCTCTCTCTCTCTCTCTCTGTCGGTCTTTCTCTCCTGTGTTGCGATATCTAGCACGCCGTCCAAGTGTGCGGGACCTCTCCCTGACCCTTCCACTATAGCCAGCCCGAGGCAGGAGCCAGCATGCTAACCACCCCACCCCTCGTATCATCGTAGGCCGCCTTAAAACACGGACCCCGGGATTACAAAGGGCGAGAGAATTTGTGGGCCGGCCAACAATTATACGACCTGACGCCGCCAGTTGTTTCATTAAGCACGGGCCAGTGGGGTGGTAACCCCCCCCCTCCCTACTACAACCCACACGTGACTAACCCCTTACCACCTCCTCCACAGCGGTATAGGCGGTTCATTGTAAAGTGAGCACTTTTGAAATGCATTTTTACAAAAATAACCCCATCCCGAACTGCAATTATGCTACAGTGCCCTCTGTAGGCATATACCAATGTAGCATTGTTTGGTTGGGCCAAAGTTAATCCAACCTTTGCTTGAAGATTTGACCAACGTTGGAAAAATAACGTCGGTTTGATATTAAAATAACACTTGGAACTACGTTGGCCGAACATCATGTAATTAGTTGGATGCCAACCATAATCAGNACACGTGACTAACCCCTTACCACCTCCTCCACAGCGGTATAGGCGGTTCATTGTAAAGTGAGCACTTTTGAAATGGATTTTTACAAAAAAATAACCCCATCCTGAACTGCAATTATGTTACAGTGCCCTCTGTAGGCATCTACCAATGTATCATTGTTTGGTTGGGCCAAAGTTAATCCAACCTTTGCTTGAAGATTTGACCAACGTTGGAAAGATAACGTCGGTTTGATATTAAAATAACACTTGGAACTACGTTGGCCGAACATCATGTAATTAGTTGGATGCCAACCATAATCAGTTAGGTTTTCTCCAGCATGCCAAACAATTATTTTCTACCTGTTATCAAAATATGAAAATCTGATATTACAGAAACTGAACTACTAATTAATGTTGTTGTTACGTTGTTTATTCGTAGTATTTTGACAATTTGCTTACTTATATTCTACGTCGGAAAAACTCTAATTTATGGAGTGTTACACACAACCAAAAATTTATGTATGTTGGTATTATGTCGGTCAATACCCTAGAAGCAAAATCATGTATAATGCCAACCATTTAACAACGTTCTGCCAACGTTAGTTACCAGTGTTTTAAAAAAAAATTTCACATGAAAAAAAAAAAAAAAAAAAAAAGCACTAATCCTACGTCTTCTCATCACATCCCACTTTACATAACAACCTGAAAATCCAATTGACTAATATTGGATTCGAACTCGCGCCCATAGAATTAGCAGCTAAATGTGTTATTCAGTAGACCACTCTAACTTAACGCCGTTGACGTGGAAATAGGTACACATCATAATATTCCATTTCGATACTCTGTGTAATATTTTTAATGCATTTAAGTCATATTTTACTATTCTGAAACTGAATTAAAAATCTACCAGTTACAAGAATATATTTTTCCAACTAATGACTAATACACATTCAAAGTCGGCCTGTTTATTTTTAAATAATCTCTGTGCTAATATACTTGATCGATTGAGCAATTAAAATGAATTATATATGTCTTTATTAAAAAAAATTAATAACATCCTTTGATGGCATAATATCTCTAATGCAATGTTGTCAACTGTCATGTTCACATCATTGTCTAAACACATGAGGAACAAATCACAGTTTAATGAAAATTTAAATTTTGTAATTCTTTGTATTTTGCGAAAACTAAAGTTTTTTCATTTAAAACGATACTTTTCTTTGAGTGATTTTATGTTGGCTGTACAATGTTCGCCCAACAAAGGTATACAGTAACCACCAATTGCTGATGGTATGTTTTCCGACAAGTAAACAAGACACGAACAATGAAGCCAATATTAAATAAGACATAGTTTGTAAACGTTGCTTTTAAACAATCATACAAATATATAGTGTTATTTCGTCATATATATCGTAATTTCCTTTGTTGGCATTATGTTGGTTCCACAATGTTAGCCTATCATAAATATACATACAAAATGACAACACTATGTTTTCCGACAAGCAACCAACACATCACCAACGAAGTCAATTTCAAATAAAATATTGTTTGTCTGGTAAAGACATTGATTTTAAGCAATCATACATATTTATACTGCTATTTCATTTGAAATATGGCAACTACCTTGGTTGGCATAATGTTTATTACACAATGTTGGCCCAACATATATTTGAATACCAAATGTCAACAGTATGTTTTCCAAGTAACCAACACATCACCAAAGATGTAAATACAAAAATAACACATGGCTTGTGTGTTAGAAACATAAATTTAACAAAAATGTTTGTCTTATTTTATAGGAATATGGCAATTACCGTCGTTGACATTATGTTTGTTACACAATGTGGGCCCTTCTCTACAATTTGTACCAATAACAAACTGTTGTGTTCCCAAAATTTACGTTACATATAAAGAACTGATACTATTTTAAAGAGAAATATCACAAGTAGAGGGATTTGGGGTACCTTGGCACACAGGGACCTGGGGCTGGAGCATCGGAGCTGTTCGTGTTCTGTCATTCGGATCGGCCGGCGGCCATCTTGGATCCAGGTGACATTGGCATTGACATTTAACCCCAAAAATAAAATAAAAATTTTAAAAAATTTAAAATTCTAAAAATTCCCAAAAATTATATTTAAAAAATATTTTTTTTTTTAAATTATATAAAATTGTTATTTTAAATGTATCAAAAAAAATAATTTTTTTGAGGTCCCCCACACCCCCTCCATCAATACACATTCCACCATCTTGGTAGGTGCAGTCCACCATCTTGGTAGGCGTCACAGCCACCATCCGCCATGTTGTTAGGTGAAACCTTCTGCCATCCTAGTTGGTGCAGTCCACCATCTTGGTCGACATCACAACCACCGTCCGCCATCGTGTTTTTTCGTTTATTATTTAATTATAAATTACTGGAGTTTGTCTCTCACCTTCGTTCAACCGCCATCTTGGTTTTTTCGCTTGACATGTGTTTTACATTGCTGTTGCTTTCCCCAGCAGACTGACACGCTCCACTCCACTCTTCAAATACACTTTCTTGAACAACTGCCACCCTCCCCCCCTATCCGCCGATTCACATTGGTTAATTGCATACCTCCATCCAATATATTTAATTGCTTCGGCAATGTTTCTCATTGGCTAATTACTCGGGTGTTTTCGGAAACTTTCGTTCGACCATTTAGTTGGTTCCCATCGACCTCCTTCCAATATATTTAATTCCTCCACGAATGTTATTCATTGGGTAATTACTAGGGTGTTTTCGGAAATCTTTGTTCCTACCATTCGGTGGCCTACTTAAATAGCGAGGGTGAAATATTTTTTTCTCCTTAAAAACATTTATAAGATAAACCACGAGCCACCTCAGAAAATCACTATTTTGTTCTCGCTATTAGAAATGTACGCATGTTGTCCAAGCGGCCATAGTATCCTTCGTCCATTTTGGCATAAGGAAGGCAGCGCTCGCTTAGTGCCTTGGACAAACGGGACGAGTTACCATACCTGCCAGAAGAAGTTTTCCTAGTATACGCAACTTACGAAATTTTGTCCGTATTCAATTATTTGCCGGCCTACCTGCAGCAGGACGAAGACATACGGGACTGCCTCCCGTGCAAGGAGTGATTCGAGGGCTGCACCATCTCGGTTCCCGACACGCCGCATCACAAGGGTTGGTGCAAGACCCGTCGAGCAGCCCTCGCGACGTCTGCGGCTGTGGAAGACGACGTCCCAGTTGAAGACGCCCTCCCTGTAGAAGACGCATTCCCCGTTGAAGACGCTTTCCCCGTCTAAGGCGACGTACCCGTGCAAGCTATCTGCTGGCAAGCTGTACCAGTGGAAGATGCTCCCCTTCAAGAAATTAACTGGCAAGCTATATCCGGCGAGGAAACCAAACCAGAACACTGGTGCCCGATCTGTATCGACCTCGATGAAGTTATAAATGACTTTGCAAAAAATTAAGAAACTCGGTGTGAAATTGAGATTTTTTTATGTAACAAAAATCACACGAAATGATTTGCAACATCCAAGGTTTTCGCTTCTCGGCCTCGTACACCACCATGCAGATTGCCATCTCGCACAGTGACGAAGATGAGAAAACCAAAGTTTTCACTTTTTACAGCCGTATCCATGGAAACACATCGACCGCACCACGCAACAGGCGTATCGCCTACAGACGTAAGAAACCCACGGACTAAGGTGGGATGAGAGAAAAATTCCGTACGAGGTGATTCCAACAATGCTGGACTCTACCACAATTCCCATTAACCTGTGTGTGTGTTTGAAAGACGCCAAGAGTCAGCGATTCGCAATGCGTGCCCCATCAGAACGAACCTTGTATACCTTCACATGCATTGCCGCTGCCCGCCGTTTCGACAGCTCGTCGAGACATACGCCACAAGACTTCACGAGTGCAAAAATCACAGATATTTCTGTGGTTTGTGCAACGCCAAAGCCCTAATATTGTGGAGTAATGATTACTCGTGGTACATAAAAAAAAACCTACGAAGAACTCGTGGTAAATTAAAAAAATATATATTACATGTGTAATGTACTCCAAGTCTCAGAGAAGAAAAACGCGTAAAAAAAGTATTCCTTGTATAATACATAATAATATAATAATATGTGTGCATAAATAAATGTGTTTAAAAAATATATCTATATTTTTATTTGATCTCGAGTAATGTCCTACTAACGCAAGTTTTAATACAACACTATTGGCAATAAAAAAAAATTTAAAGTATATGTAATTTTTGTTATAATTTAAAGAAACATAAAATATTAAAATTCTTAATGAGACTCTAGCCGTCACTAAAATAACGTATGTAATATTTTATGTGTGTGAACATAATTATTTAAAAAAATAAATTAAAGATTAAAGGTTGCACTTTGCAAATGAAGGCAGAATGGAAAATTATCTGAAAATGTGCCGTGTAGTGGCCGCAGAGACGGCCGGAATTAAGGTTGGCACCACATGCGCTATTCACGAGTTGGCAGCCATGAGTGGGACTGTGCCCTTCCTGCTGAACACGCAACAGCCAGCCGGGCTGCCTGGGAACGGAGGCGAGCGGCTCACCTACAGCGGGGGCTTCCCGCTAGCTACATTCAATTGATTATTCTAAGATATATCGATTGCTTATTCATTTATATTGTAAAACTTGACTACGTTGCAAATAGAATTCACGAATGTGTATTTATTTTACCATACAAACTTTAATACTCAGGAAAATAATGAAACATCTTTTGTCTTTAGCCCATTTGAGAATACACACAAGGGTACGCTAAAAGGAGGGTTCAGGTTTTCGACACTTGAGAAAAATATACACGTTACCTTACTGATTGATGAAAAGAAAACAGTCAGAACATACTAGTGGCTGAAATACATACACGTAACCATACTGATTCGTAAAAAAAGACACAACATACCGATGGATGAAAAATAAAACACTCGTCACACACATTACTAAATCATTTATTCCTTATAAAACGTAATTTCATTAAAACAAAATTAAAGCCAGCACACAGGGAAAATATGATGAATGGAAGTCTTTGCACTTTTCATTCATAATCATCTTCATGTTGGCTAAGCCTTGAAATATTTATCATGTCAATTACATCAAATGTGAAATAACAAACAGTAAAAAATATTTTTAATGTTCTCTTTTGTACACCCAAAAAAATTAGAATACATCAAGTAAAGAATATATATGTGTGTGTGTGTGTGTGTATGGAACGTTTCATAATTTTACTCCAAATTAAAAAATTAGAGAATAAATCTCACACCCATGTGTACATATATAACAGCACACAGGCGTTGGGGGACAACAGGGATAGAAATTAAATAACGAGCTTCTCAGGACACATGCAATGCTTTGTTATATTAAAATAATATATTTTTTCATTAATTGAAACTTTGGCAGGGTTTTTATGCCAAAATGTCTTTCTCGGCGATCCAGGAGTCATCACGTTTGGAGTGCCCCAGCCACCGAACGTACACGCAAACATTGCGTCCTTTTAGCACCTTCTCCACCAAATATACGCCTGGAAACTGCGTAGACGGTGTATAATACGCCAATGATGGGTTCGCCACGTCCTCGTGGTAATACATGCGTGNACGCCTGGAAACTGCGTAGACGGTGTATAATACGCCAATGATGGGTTCGCCACGTCCTCGTGGTAATACATGCGTGGGTACGTGTGTAGTTTACGCACTACCACCTATTGCAGTTGTGCAGACCAGTTCTGGTCGAAGCCTCAGTGGGAAACTTCCCATTTTGTTTTTAAATCCTCACCAAGTCACCGATCTTGGCTCTAGGCTTGCGTGGGTTCCTCCTCTTCGGAATAGCATACACGGTCCGAACCAGGGAGTAATTTTACACGTCTTCGGGCTTCGTGCGAGCGGTAGAATGAAAGGCAGAATTGTACTCGCTTACGAGTTTTGGGAGTATATCCCACCACTCGTAGTTGCCGTTCGCGGTTAAATGTCTCCACAGTTTAGCTTTGAGCGTCCTGTGAAAACGCTCGACGATGCTGCCCTTGAGCCCAGGCTATGTATAATAATGGCATATGCCATAATTTTTCATGNCCTGTGAAAACGCTCGACGATGCTGCCCTTGAGCCCAGGCTATGTATAATAATGGCATATGCCATAATTTTTCATGGGTGCATGAAAAGTTCCATTAAAATATTTTTTACCATCGTCGGTGTGGAGATTTTTCGGTTTGCGTCATTCGCGCATCTCATCGGCCACAGCTTTCGTGACGTCGCGCGCATTTTTAGACTTGAGCGGCCTGGCCCAGGCATACTTGGAAAAAAGTATGGATTACGGTCAAAACGGAGCGGTGACCTTTATTCACACGAGCAAAATCTTACATTTCGATCAGGTCTGATTGGAAAGTATCGTCCAGCCCTTCCATGACGTATTTTCTACGTGGGTAACTTATCCTAGCGTATTTGTGCAGCTCGTCAGCAACTGCATACTTGCTCATTTCGAAATGTAGCCCGCCTCCGCGAGTTCTTCGACGATGGAAATTATTTCGTTCGTGTGCGAGTGGTTTCCTGTTGACTGCGAAACAATCAGAAGTCACAGCCTATCTGCTAACTCATTCGGATCATCCCAATACTTATAGTACATTTTTCTCCGCTCTTCAATTTCTGAGTCAAACCGGATCCACAAATTGCATGCATCCTAGGAAACAGCCCGGTTATAACAGGGAATTTTTCGTGAGCCGCTTCTTTAAATATATGTGATGAGGAGTTATTGTCGGCGTAATATGCGTGACTTTGCTTTAACAAAAGGACGTACTTGCGCAAATCCTATCCGGTGTATTGTCCAGGGCGCCTACGAAACCAAAGTTCGCTCAATCCCTGCGTGATTTCCACCTTGCGCTTGCCGATCTGCAGTACGTTCCTGGGAAAAAATAACACGTCCTTATTTCCAAGGTACCATTTTCCACCAGTTTTCTGCAAACCATAAGTCTGGTCGGTAGTAAGGTCGGAGTAGGAAGCGATGTAATGCGATAGAAGAGTGTCCACATCAGTCTCGTGCTCTGGTGTTGGTTTCCGTTCTCGCGCAAGTAGCAAATCGATCAGGGGCAATCGTCTTTGTCGCTAGTGATGCCACCTTCCCATGCGGGCAATTCCGGGCTTCTTTTCCGTTTACGCGTCGGGGTTGGTTTTCTACCTTGATTTCATGTTTAATTTCAACGCGGGCATCGTCCCCGTCATTCGGTTTTTTCTTATTTCGTCTAGCCGGAGAGATGTAGGGTTTAGAGCCTCCTCCCTTTTATTCTCAAAGGCCATTCTATTATTTTTCGCGATTAAGTATTTGTTCCGTACCTCCTCGATCGATTGCTGAAGCTCGTTCACCAATTCGGCTCGGTTATCCATCGTTCACTGAGTGTAAAAAAGGTTTTTTTAGGAAATCATTCGCGATTTTCTGAAATTGCTTTTTCGATATTTTCGAGCTGTCTGACACACATATCCAATATATTCGTGCTATGCCTCGCAACATCAGTTTTCACAGCCAGTTTGAACATTAATATATTATTTAGGTCCTTAAATTCTTCTCGTCTCTGCGCGTTCGAACCCATTCTGAGCCCTGAAAATTTTCGAGACGGAACCTTTGCTGATATTCGATACATCAAAGCAGAACGAGCGCGTGCAAGATGGTACGGTATACTTACGGGTCGAAATAATCACCAAGGAAAACATGCCTGCGAATACCGCAGCCTACTGCTTGATACTCATCGTCAGGATCGTTCATTACGATTGTTTTTCCGGCCTGGTAAAAATGATCAGTTAATTAAGCATGTAAATAAGCATGGAGTGGAGACTCACGTTTCAGTCGTAAAAATGTACTGCAACTTGCAAGGTTAATGGAGTCAAGACGACTTCGTGCTGAAGGAAATCGCCGTCACAGATTGTCACGGCGTGACTCGAACCCGTAACTTCTAGCCTCTGTATCCGTGGAAACTGTTGCACGAAAAGAGAAAGAAAACCAACGCCTGGTTGACCTAGTACTACCACGGACTGTGCTCGGATGAAGACAAGATTCAGTATCATCAGGTGGGAAACCTGCTGAGCGACTTGCTGATGCAGAAACCGCGAGGACAGATTTATGTGGCTGGCCCGAGCAAAAAAAATGGCTGAGTAATTTTTGCATAAACGAATTGGAAGTAATCGACGTATAGAACCATCATAGTGTCCCTCCCTTTGAAAGAAACGGATCGGAGTTCTTTGGTGAGCGCTTTGAAAAACGCCCAGTTAATTTACGAGTGGAATGATTATTTCATGGAGACATAAACACTGTTATATATCTCGTAGCGTAAACATGATTTTTTTTTGTTTGCCAGCCAGTGTTTGAGACGACCTTGCAGATGTACTTTCCCACGATGCAGAGTCATAAAAATACAGGTATGTGATGGTGTATATGCAAAATTATCTTCAATAGTCGCTGCGAACACCTGCTGCTCGTTCTATGCATGATCTTAGGCTGTGTGAAATACGAAGATACCTGATCACGTTGCAGTCACGTGTATTGATGACGTCTTTCTAAAATGCAAAAAAAAAAATTTAATAAATCGAACCCGAAAATAAATTAGTCACCCAGTCGAGCACGAGTCACCGTAAGGCAAGATGACGCCATTTCATCCGGAGAACCTGTACGTCTTGTCATATCCGGACGTCTCCAAACTCACCTATTCGTTNGTGGGCAAGATGACGCCATTTCATCCGGAGAACCTGTACGTCTTGTCATATCCGGACGTCTCCAAACTCACCTATTCGTTCTGGAAGTCTGGATCACTACATACCTACGAAGAAACATGTGATAAATAGGACAACTGGTTATATTCAGTGACTCCGGGTGATTGCAAGCCTACTCAACAGTTAATAACTTGCTGTACTCCTGGGAATTGCGTGCTTCATCACATGAAACGAGTACGACTCTTCCAGCAAACGTGGGACAGGTTCTGGAATTTGTTGCAACTTCGAGTCTAGGCAAGGTCTACCCTCATCCTACGCCCACCGAAATTCACGCCCCTGGCCGATACCAGTCAGGCTTCTACTCAAACAACCCCAACTAAACATGGAAGGTCGTGCCGTAGCCACCGTGTTAACACCACGATGCATAAAAAATATGTGGACGTGCATCGAACTGTGAAGCGTGTCCATACAAACATCCACGTGTGACGTCACCGGCGGCCACCAATAGGGGTTCGTCTACGAGCGTCTTTAACTTGGAAGAAGGTACTTTGAACATTCCCTTTCTACTGCGGCAGATCGAACGTCACAGGCTGCTCATGATTTTTACGAACTTTTTTTGGCTCTCACATTAAATTTTCAAAGACTCGCCAATTTCGGGTGCATTTATAATTTTTTAATTAGTGTAAATAAAACCCCCATGTATAACAAATTAACTAACTGTGTATTTGTATTTTATAACTTTTCTTTTTTAAATATCACGTTCAATGTTTTGCTTAATAAATATAAAGTGGAGAAATTAAATTTTAGTGAAAATATTATGTAAAGGATTGGTCAACGGAAACATGCGCTACCGAAGGAGCAAGCGGGTTTTGAGTGGATGAAGGAAACTGGGAAATCTTGCGCGGAGTAATTTAAGGACATTTATTTCATTACACAAAAACATCGTATTTATGTATAAAATGTAAGAAGATATTTTACAGTATATAAAATATCTTCTTACATTTAATGCGTAAAAAAATTTTATATATATATATATACTATTTACAAAACACGTGGGAGAAAATATTTTACATAATAAAAGTATTTATTGAAAAAATGTTATAAGTGGTAAACAACAAACATTATGAGATAATTATACACATCGAAATTTATGTGTACATAAAATAATTTTTTTTGCATATAGCACAAAAAATTATTTTTCCATCAAAACTTTTAATGATACACGTCAATATTTTTTTTACAGTGTAGAACGTGGGTGTTTTGTCAACTTAAACAATTACGAAGTGAATGGGAGGATTAATTCACCTGGGTTTTTCTGAGGATAGAGCAAAGCTCATATGCACACGCACACACGAGCACCTCTGGCCTTGGGGTCCGGTGACGTCGTAACCTCCAAACTGTGCCAAGAACCATCACATCTTTCAGGGCATTCTTTCAATTGTTTATCATTTCTAATTTCATGATTAAATTCGCAATTTTTATTGCCGTACATGCTTGAACGTCGTTCGCTCACAAATTATTTTTTCATATTTCCGATGTTTGTGGGAAATTTTGATTTTGAATGACACAAATGAGCTGCACACTCGTAGAGTCTTACCATCGAAGACGCTTCTTTTAAGGAGCAAATGATCGTTTTCGTCACACCGCTCCACAATTTCGGTAACAGCCGGCTTGTCCGCGAAGGTTACGTCGTGCAGTTAAGGAAATGTAATTTAATATTTTTCTCGTGAATGAACTTATCAGCAGGACGCGCTCCACCGTTGCAAGAAGACTTGGTGGAAGGTCTCGGCCTCGAGTCTAGGTGCATTTCGTATTGAAAAGGCGTGCAGGTGGAGGCCGAGTCCTGGAAACCTTGCCTTTTCACATCACATTTCTTCTGACATTTGCACACATAAATATTTTAAATTTTTCGGAAAAGTTCGTACACTACCCTTTTGTACATACTTGCCTTGGATATATGGACATCACGATTTTGTTTTACCAACTCCTCTATCGAATAAGGAAGCGTAGAGTTAGGACATAAATTGTAAACGTAAGAGTTGTCATATTCGCTCGTTAATGTGTGCCGTACATAACAGCCTTCGAAATCATCCTAGCAGCATAGCCAGTGAATTGTATCATCACACAATCCAATTTTCAGAACGCCTCGAGCATCTCGAAAACTTAGGCGTCGGTACCCACAATTCAGTTCACTGTTCTTGTTCACGTCTTCTGACCTGAACGGAGAAAATTCAGCAACGGACACTTCCAATTCTTCTTCGATTTCACTGTATTCGAAGTCGGAGCTTATGGGGCTCTCTGCGAAGCTCGGAGAGAATAATCTGTAGGACGTGCTGGCCGATGGGGGCTGATACGAGTTGCCTGATTGTTGCGGGTTCGTGCTAGTAAACTGCATTGATGAAGTTGCTCCTCTTTCTAATATGGTGTGGATAAGTTGAAAAATAGTATCTAAATTTTCTTCTGCGTTGCTGTTATTTTCTTCTTCACTTGACAACATAGCTATCGTAAATTTAACAGGGGTTTGAAACCCTGCATGGTTCTAAATGGTCACTGGGCTTTCCTTATGAAAAAGGCGGAAAAGGAACGAAAGTGAGAAAAATTACTGCTTTCCTGACGGGCTACGTGGTGCATCTTATTAAGAATCATTAAGGGGAAAATAATTGTCTTCCCTTGCTATTAAAGAAGGCCGCCGATTAGTAAGAACGAAGGTTTCTGAAAACACCCGAGCAATTAGCCAATGAGAAACGTTGGCGGAGCAACTTAATATATTGCAAAAAGGGGGGGGGGAAGGGAACTGTCTAATTGGTCGAGCGAAGGTTTCCGAAATCACCCGAGTAATTAGCCAATGAAAAACATTGGCGGAGCAATTTAATATACTTATTGGAGGGCGTGGGCAATTAGACAATGAGTATCACTGTGGCGCAATTCGTTTATTTATTATATTTGAAGGGAGCTTTGGAGGGGGTCAGAGGTCTGCTGGGCACGGTGCTGGGGACAGTCCCAGCAATGTAAGACAAATGACAAACTATAAAACGAAGATGGCGCTCGAACGAAGGTGAGAGACAAACGCCAGTAAGCAAATGAAAACGAAAAAACAAGATTGAGGACGGTGGCTGTGACGCCTATCAAGATGGCGGACTGCACCGAACAAGATGGCGGGTGACTTAACCTACCAATATGGTGGACTCCATCGACCAAAATGGCAGATGGCTCCACCTACCACGATAACAGACAGTGGTTGTGACGCCTACCACGATTGCGGACTGCGCCTAGCAAAATGGTGAACGGTGGCTGTGATGCCTACCAAGATGGCGGACTGCACCGAACAAGATGGCGGTTGGCTTTACCTACCAGTATGGTGGACTGTATCGACCAAAATGGCAGATGGCTCCACCTACCACGATGGCAGACAGTGGTTGTGACGCCTGCCAAGATGGCGAACTGCACCTACAAAGATTGCGGACTGGACTGACCAAAATGATGGACGGTGGCAGTGATGTCTACCAAGATGGTGGGATGAGTATGGGTGAAGCGGCGTGTGTGGAACCTACAAAAATTGAATTTTTTTGATAATTATTTTTGAAATAATTTTTATAAATATTTTACTTTTTTTAAATGTAATTATTTATATACTTTTGGATTTTGTGAATATTTTTTTATTTTTGGATTTTTGGGGTCAAAGGTAAAGTCAAGGTCACCTGGCTTCCGGCCGACCGGAATGACAGAACATGAACAGCTCCTACGCCCCGGTCCTAGGACCCGTTGTGCTTAAGTCCCCCAAATTCCTCTACTATCTTAGGTGATGAAGTACCTTCATATCACATAAAATACCAGAAAGTGGTACTGTTTTCTTTCAAAGAGGTTGTTCTGTAGTTTTACATAAACAGTTGGTTGCCCAACAGAAACATACGCACATATTACATTCAGTATGTTAATTAACTTGTTATAAAAAACAACCATTTAAAATACAATTGCAACAAGTTATGACATTTTCTGATTTATTTACATCCTCCTCTGGAGGGTGCTAAGTTATCTCGTAACATTTTCGTGGTAGGAAACTTTTGTTGGCATTTTTCGTTGAGCCTACGTTGTACTAATGTAACTGCTCCAATCTAACATACAGCGAACCTTTCCAACTAAGTGCCAACGTAGATTGATACTGGGTAAATTAGGTTGGGTATTGGTTGGAAAACAATGTTGGCTCAACGCACACACATTAACAAAACACCAACCTTTGTCTTTCGCATGTTTATCCAACTTTCCCCCAAAAAATTTAAAGCACCACATTCTCTTTTTTTAACAGTTTTTCTAAATGGTTTTTATATTTGTATTTTATCGTATTTCTTAACATAACTTTTAATAAATATATTAGGTTTGTCCCAAAGGAAATTTTATGTTGGATTACTAAACAATATTTGGCAACCTTGCCAACCAATTTACAACGTTGGCCCTACATACGTTGTTGCTGGGACTTGCTGTATTTTCTAGCTATTTCTGATTTAGTGACATCAGAGAATGCTAAGTTACCTAACAAAAACTGCATTGTAGTATCTAGTTGGCGTAATTTCCATTACAAAATATTAGCCCAATATAAAATATCATGCCAAACACCAACACCATTTGAAATACATTTAACCAAAAAATCATGCACTGAAGAGCCAAAAAAACTGGTGCACCTGCCTAATATCATGTAGGGCCCCCCGAGCACGCAGAAGTGCCACAAGACGACGTGGCATGGACTCGACTAATGTCTGAAGGTATGCAGGAGGCTTTGACATCTGCGCCAATTTGAGAAAGGGTTACACGTCTGTCAAGTTTAATCATTCTTCTCAGTTATCTTTTGTCCCGTTCGTTCACGATCTTTTTTCCGGCCGCAGCGATGTCGAAGATTTGATGTTTTACCGGATTCCAGATATTCACGGTACACTCTTGAAATGGCCGTACGCGAAAATCCAAATTTTATGGCTACCTCGGAGATGATATGTCCCATCTCTCGTGCGCTGACTATAACACTATGTTCAAACTCACTTAAATCTTGATAACCTGTCATTATAGCAGTGGTAACCGATCTAGCAACTTTGCAAGACGCTTGTTGTCTTATATAAGCGCTGCCGACCGCATCGTGTTACTCTGATTGGTTCCATTCCTCTGTTATTTGCATACGCACGCCTATGCCAGTTGTTTTGGTTCTCCAGTGTATATCATAGAAAAATTAGTTTACATCTTGTAAAACATTTATATTTTTAACGCTAGGAAAGCAGCCCTTTTTTCATTTAGAAATATTTTTTCATATTCCGACACTATATGTTGGTTGCACAACACAACCCCAACATAAAAAAAAAACATACAATTGACCAACAATGTGTTTCCCAACTTGTTACCAATCATTTACCAACTATTTTCATGTTTAAAAAATATATATTTGCAGTAAGTTATGGCTTTTTCTGATTAAGTGACATAATTGTCTTGCGAATGCTAAGTAATCTCACAAAATGTCCATGGTAGACATTTTTCGTGGCATATTAGGTAGGGCGAACGTTGTTTAGTATTCGTGTTCCAACCCGACGTTTAGTCAACATTTCCAACCAAATTGCAGCCGTTGGCCGAACGTATTCAGCTGCTGGAGCTGCTAAGAAGTGGAGTGGACTGGGCAAATTTGAACGGCTTTTTACAGCGAGGTCTTGAGAGCCTATGAGATTGAAGTGAGGTGAGTATTGAGCAGCGCCGGAATGCATGGGCGGGGTAATGGGAGATCCGCGAGAAAACCCGCCGACCAGCGGCATCGTCCGAAGCGATTCCCAAGTGCGAACAACCGGGAGTGATCCCACCGGGAATCGAGCCCAGTTCGCCTAGGTGGGAGGCGAGTAGTCTGACCAATACACCACCGCGGCCCCCTAATTTAAAACAGAAGTTAAGTGGCTACAATGGAGGACTGTACAACATCCAGCACTCACTTGGGAATAGTACATACACTACCAAATTTGTCAGAAAGGTACGATTTGTGTTGCTAGAAAAGTGGGATTGTTGTAACGAAATAATAATATGTATGTTCCGTAACACAGTAAAATATTTTCCTAAAATTTATTTATAAGAATTAAGAAAAAATTAATAAGTGTCTATTTTAAATAAAAAAAAGCAGGTGTATTATAATTGTTTATAATTTAATAAGCCTATTTGTATTAAAAAGTCTGCTTCAAGTAAAACCATTATAACAGTAAAACTGGGTGTATGTAATATTATGTTTGCTAGTAATATTGTTTTCAAGTAATTTTAGAAATTGGTTTCATACACTTTCATTTTAGTCAAGAAAGTTTTAGTTTTTTGCAACTGAAATAAAAAAAAGTTTTATAAATAATTTAAAAAAATGTTTTCACATTTGTACCCATATTTTGTTACATAACATCATAATATTTAATACGACTACTTTACATTATGAAGGGTTTATCGTAAAATACGTTTTCCAGAGTATCTATAATATAAAGAAGCTCAAATCGTTATTACTGATATTTAAAGGATTTAAATAAGTTAATTCTACCAAAAAATTTTACAATGTTGCAAAGTGTAAACATATCTATTTTATCTACAACACAAATCGTACTTGTGTGGCAATTTTTGTAGTTGATGTTCAAAATGGTGCTTCTACATTACATTGGCAGTGAATTCATTAAGAACACTTCTTTACGTTTGCTAATATATTGGTTTTGTTGCCGTCGAGGTTAGTGTTAATTGTTTTACACACGTTAGAGAATGAATTGCTTATTAGTACCATATAATAAATGTTAACAATTCCATGTTTTCTCTGGGATGGCGCATGTATAAAGTGATCAGGCAATCGCAAAGTTAGTATTACGTTTAGCGGGAGGATACAAAATGCCCAATGAAAATAGACCGTAAGTATGACAATCTAAATTGTTGAAATAATCGTTACCAGCGTATTACAAGATGTAAGCTTTAGCGTAGTCTGAACAGCTCCCAATCGTGTAACGGGGGCTTTGCGAATTATGTCTGATCACTTATAGGCCTGACGAGTAGTGGGAAAGTGTTGCAAGAAAAATACGCTCAAGTGCACTAACGTGGTACATTCTACTCACGATTACTTCACTTTTTTATAAACAAATATCTGAAAAATCACCCCATGCATAACTTGTTTAATTGTTCCCTATGTCAATTGTCACAAGCGTTTTATACCAGAATTAACGGGAAAGTACCTTTTTTTGGTTAAGTTTTCAATATTACTTATATTTTATTCCAATTTGAATATTTACTTATAATTAGTACGAATAAAACAGAAAAAAAGGGGTGTAAGTAATGCCTAGTAAGAAATAGTTAATATACAAAATATTATTGTAGTCAACTCACAGTTTCTTCACACTTTTCTGAAGCCCTGATAAAGTTCTACTTGCAGGGTATTCATCTACCTCATGCAAACAAAGGTTTATTTATATAGGGTATGAGTGAAGAGTGAGTGAAGAGTGAGTGAAGAGTGAGTGAAGAGATTTAGGCGACTCTTAAGAGCGAGGTCTTGGAGCCGGAAAGCTTAACCGAGTATAGAAAATGTCACCAGAGTGACTGCGCCCCGCCTGAGTGTAATAGTATTTTGCTTAATAATTATTTCTTAGTAGGCATTATTAAAATACTTCGTTGCTCATGGTTTTTAATCATATTATTGTAATTGAAGTATTGTTCTAACTTATGGATAAAATATAAGCGAATTTTCAATAAAAATACAATTTTAATTCCTAATTGTTAACACGAGTAATGCTTGTAAAATATGGCTTATTTATGAAATAAGCAAACACATAATACATGGTGTAATTATTCGAAAGTTGGATTGAAAAATTGTGAATTACTCGCGAATGGGATATACACTAACTGCGCGCGAATGAGGTTCGTAGTCACTTTGGTGTAATTTTCTAGACCCCTTGAAGCTCTGATAGCACGAGGCGGAGCAATATCCTGGAAGTAGAACTTCAAGTCGTCTTTGGTAAAGGAAGAGTCAACTGTGAGCGGACTGCGGGATCCTGGCTCCCGGGCCGGCCTACTGTGAGGCTTCGTGTCTAATACAGGCCGTCGACAGCAGCAGTAAACAAATCTCCCTGGTCAATCGATCGTTACCGTGCCACTAGCGAGCGAGCGGCAATCCCACGCTCAAAACCACATTTAAAAACTGTATCCATTACTTTTATTAAGGCTCTGCCTCATCCCTTCTGCAGAAACTATTCTTTTTCGTGTCACAAACTTATTTTAGAGCAATTTTTTAACACTTTTGGCCTTAGAAATTTTACAATTTCCGAATGGCTCAAAATGTTTGTACTTTATCTAATCACTTGGTATTTGGTAGGAGTAAACAGAAGTACTGATGTTTTTAAGTTTGTATTATTTTATTAGTGGAATATTTTGTTGTCAGTGCTGATAGTGAGGCGATAAGCTAAACTTGCATAGTAGCACTTGTAAAATTAAGTTTAATTCTGAGGAACTAAAATCAACAAGGAATGAAAGAATTTAATATATGTTTTATGACACCGCGCTTAAAGTATTTTGCTTTGGGAAAGGGTACGCGTGTATTTAGCCCGCCAGTAATTGCCTCACAATGGCAGTGGTGTATTTAGCCCGCCAGTAATTGTCTCACAATGGCAGTGCTTTGAAATACTTATAAATGTGCTATGCCATTTGTTTTTGCACAGAAAATTGTTTTAAAGAAGAAAAACTACGCCTTTGAAAGCTAACCACATAATCCCTGTAACGAATATTGCGAAAATTACCTGACAATTATAAGGTAATTTTCGCAAACGTGTTTAGGAAAAACGTTTTTCTTTACTTTTAATATAGGATTACCGAACTTTGGAGTAAAATTCACTTACATGGCAGTCAAAAATCTCATAGATGGATGGGAAAACTATTATCCTATGACATGCGCATCTGCTCAACATGATCTCATCAGCTCGATGGGAGAACGGAAGGAAGAACAAAACGAGACACCTTCTCGGACAACTTGTAGGACTTAAATTCGTTACCGCAGACTTAAAACTAAGCAAAACAACTTAATTTTTAGGTAGACAAACCGTAAAATACAACTATCTAATAGTTACAAATAAAAAGTATGTGAAAAAAGAAAAAAAGAAATTTGTGAGAGATGTGGAAAACGGATAGCTTAATTTTCCGTGTAAAAATCTGAATATATATACCTATATCTTTGNTCCGTGTAAAAATCTGAATATATATACCTATATCTTTGCACGCGTAAGTTTATAAAGGAATTATTAAAATAATTCGAAAAGTACCTATTGTCTTCAAAGCACTTATAAAGCTACTAAAGAATTCTATAAAAACATTGCTTTGTAGCGCAAAAAAAAAACTCAGCAATCTGTTAAAGAAAATAATTTTTATAATGAGTTCCAGGAATAACTTATTTGTCAAGTTACTCTTAGAATGGCGGGAAGGTTCAAACTAATAATAAGACATATTTTAGGGGAAACTTATACCGTTATTTTAATACAAAATTTTGCAATTAACTTGAATTAATAATTTTTTTATTTTCGCGTTGAGTGTATTTACTAGACTCTTAATCAGTGTTAAAGCCACGTTGTCGCCATGGTGTANAGTTACAAATAAAAAGTATGTGAAAAAAGAAAAAAAGAAATTTGTGAGAGATGTGGAAAACGGATAGCTTAATTTCCCGTGTAAAAATCTGAATATATATACCTATATCTTTGCACGCGTAAGTTTATAAAGGAATTATTAAAATAATTCGAAAAGTACCTATTGTCTTCAAAGCACTTATAAAGCTACTAAAGAATTCTATAAAAACATTGCTTTGTAGCGCAAAAAAAAAAACTCAGCAATCTGTTAAAGAAAATAATTTTTATAATGAGTTCCAGGAATAACTGATTTGTCAAGTTACTCTTAGAATGGCGGGAAGGTTCAAACTAATAATAAGACATATTTTAGGGGAAACTTATACCGTTATTTTAATACAAAATTTTGCAATTAACTTGAATTAATAATTTTTTTATTTTCGCGTTGAGTGTATTTACTAGACTCTTAATCAGTGTTAAAGCCACGTTGTCGCCATGGTGTAACTGATCGCTCACCGGCCTCCAGAAGTAACTCACTGCGGTTAGCGCTCACTCACAAGCAAGTGCTGAGGATTTTATATTTGTTACTAACCGTCCGAGGTTACAGTGAATAATGAAATAAACACTACTAATAACCTCCAGTTATTCTACATATAGTTTTCTTGTACAGTATTTACAGTTAATATTCCCTTACTTGTATGATATGTTCTCACACTTTTGTCAGTTACTTTTCGTACGGTAAGGTAATATAACTTTACATTAAACAGTTATTTTACCTTACATGTGAAGGAATTATACCGCAGATTTTTTACAGTGTGTATCATAGATAACAAAAAAATCAGTTTTTCGGTTTTATACCGAAAGTAAAAATCGTTGTAGCCAAACAAAATACTTGATATCTTAAAAATAAAATAAAAACTAATGCTTGCTCATTGTGAAATGAGCACCTTCGAAATAAATCTTTGAGAGTTGATTCTGCTGCCACCTCCATACATTATAATGGGCATCCCGACTGCCACGCAGCCAATAATGTCAGTAACGATGCAAGGAAAAGTAGTCTCATGTCTCGAGGTTATATTACACATTTGAGGTAGAATCAAGTTTATAGAAAAGATATATATTTTACACATGCAAGTGTAAGAATTTTGTTCTGAATGTATATTATTCTAATCATGTGACACTTTCACTTTTAGCGGTGCATGAATAAAGTAATAAGGTCAATGACAATGTTAAATTTATATACAATAGAAGAATTTACAGTATGTATACACATAGATACCAAACATGGTTTTAAAAAGTGCTCAGTTTACCGTGAACGGAGTATGTAGTTTGTTTTCAGACAGGTTATGTTTAACCAACAAAATATATTTGTTTTTAATCAAATGTAGGCTATATATTTGTCAAGGGAATAAATCAGTTCAGTTTTATTTGGTTTTCTATTGTAAACGAAATACTTCCTGAATAAATAAACTAATTTTTTTTAAACACAAAATCAACCAAACGTGATTTTAGATAGCGCGGTTGTTTTCTGTGGCTGAACGCTGTGACGCTTCCTGGCGGCAAGTGTGCTCCAAACAACACCACAATCTTGCTCCTAAAGAAATGTTTAATTATATTCAAACTTAGGCCCGACATTTCACCTCTCTGACCTCCTAGCGACATTAGAAACGCAATAGCAATCAAGGACACTATTTTTTTACATTAAAAAATTTTTGACTTTTTAATTCGTGTATTTGTAACCCGTCTTACAGAGTTTGATGGCGTTCCCATATTAGGAAGGCTATAGTCAACCCACGGTTGTTTAACACTTTTTTAATTATACCTTTAGGAAATCACTCCATGAATGATGTGTTTGGTTCTTTCCTAATAATGTCATGTCCCATTAGTGTGTCATACTTGTGTTAATAAAAATACCTTGCTTTTGGTTGAATTGATATTTTATTTATATTTTCTCAATAAATTGCAATATTTCAGTTATAATTAGTATACATATTTACAGTGAGATATTAGGTGTGTCAATAATGCCTACTAACAAATTTGTTCTTATTTAAAACCTTTTTACACCTAGTTCACGCAAATGTGGAGCGTTGTCAGTTTCGTGTAATTTTTCGTACTAAGTTAACATTCAGTCGTCGTTTGTCCCATTCTTTCACGAATCTTTTTCCTCCCGCAGCGATGTCGAAGATGTGATGTATTACCGGATTCCCGATATTCACGGTACACTCGTGAAATGGTCGTACGCTAACATCCAAATATTATCGCTGCCTCGGAGATGCTATGTCCCATCTCTCATGCGCCGACTATAACACCACCTTCAAACTCACTTAAATCTCTATAACCTGCCATTGTAGCAGCAGTAACCGATCTAGCTGCCGACCGCATCGCGTTACTCTGATTGGTTCCATACCTCTGTTATTGCATACGCATGCCTATACCAGTTTTTTTTTGGTTCTTCAGTGTATATAGCTAGACAATACGCGCATGCGCGTTGGGTCATACCCCTACCTCGCTCAGTGTCGAATTTCTTCACACTGTGCACGCGCAACTTCCGTTGCACACTAAACGTTTACCCTCAGCACGCCAAAAGAAGCCTAGCTTAAAAAATCAGGACATTGCTGTCTCGGGGACACAGCCGCGGGTTTTACGTGAATACGTCTACGCTACGGGTATAATATACGAACATTTTATTTTGGATGTGGGAATGGTATGAATATAACGGAATTAATACTTTCATTTTATGGCATAAATGGTAATGACTGGACGATGGCACAGTTTCGGCACCGAAGTCAGAACGCTGGCACATCGAGATCCGAGATACACTGGCCGCGGGCCCCCAACCATGTCACGCAAATGTGTGGTATTAACTTAGGATCATGGTGGCAACGTTATTGTTAACCCGATGTAACGAGACAAGATTTGTTTCAAATGTGTCATTTGAAAAGTATTGACAGTGTCGGAATAGGGCACCCTGTCAACCGTAGAGTAAGTTAGGTGTCGCGGCCGCTGTGACTGAGCGACTAGTCCGCTCGCTTCCCACCAAGCCGAACTGGGTTCAATCCCCGGCCGGGTCACTCCCGGTTTTTCACATGTGGGAGTCGTGTTGGACGATGCTGCTGGTTGGCGATTTCCTCGGGGATCTCCCGTCTCCACCGTCATTTCATTCCGACGCTGCTCCATACTCACGTCAACCACCCTCATTGGCTCTCAAGACCTCGATGTTAAGAGTCGTCCAAATCTCTTCACTCACTCATGTTAAGTGTAAACGTTACGTAGCCATTTATGTCCTGGTACCCAATGTGTAAGTCTGATTTCAAAGATGGATTCACGTCAAAAATGTAATTGGTTTTGGTCTTCATATTATGATATCGTTTAATCTTACTTTAAGTGTTACATAAATAAAGTTTCTTTGAATCTTTTCAATTATTTACCCTTGAGAACTTATGTAATTGAGAATTACGGTTACTTAATTAAAATGAAGTCAATCGAGTATTGCCTTTCCGAATTCCTCTGTACTTCGTGAATTTATTTTTAAAACGAGAAACGTATGCAACTGTTGCAAAGTAAAAGTCTCGCTGGTTTTATAAGCAGTGATAGAAATATCAAAAAGTTGTGATTAGTGTGTAATTAACGGTAGGACGAGAATACATTTTCCTAAATGAAAACTCTTTTTGTTTCGTTTTCTGTTCATTAAGTTTTGCATAAGTAGTAGCACTCAAAAGTCTTTCGCTATTATTTTCCGTATTCTTCTGATTACGTTTTGGATTGTGTTTAAACAAAACCGTTTCATTTCCTTTATTAGAATTTTCGAGCAATTATCTCACCCCCCCTTTTTTTCCTTCATCCCCTCCCCAGCAAATGTAAAGTTTTTCTTTAATTTGAAGTTGACAGAGCGGGTTTTTAACAGTTTTATGTATTTTTTAATTGGGATAAGGAGTGTAAATGTAAATTAAATTATGAAATTATCATAATTTCCTTTGTTTAAATAAAAACTATACCTAGGTACAGAATTGTTTCTTATAAATTTTTAAGTAATCGTATATTTATTTCCACATTATTACTGATTTTCACAGAAATGAGAAAACAGTAGGTTGTTGTTATTAAAGTCAAAACATCGGTAAATTGTTAAAAATATTAAATGTATTTTTGGTAACTTTTGAGTTATTAAATTATGTCGTAAAAATTTCAATGGTTTTGTTTACAAGTGCTTTTCTAAACTCATCCTATCTTAGGATGTGTTATATCAAATGAGCATTAACGCAATAACTACTTAGACGTGTAAAAGAGAAAATTATTGGTCATCTGCTGGAATGTATGGTATTGCTCTTAGGTTTCAATCAATTTTTCTTTTGTCGAATTAGATAATAATTTTTTTTTAATTGTAAGAATGAAGATTCTGGCATGGTTACAATGATAATTAATAAGAATAATTATTCGTCCTAGTTTTCTCACTATATATTAAGACATACCTTGAAGTTTCGCATTAAATAAGTACTGTCATTGTTTGTTATGTGCAGAAGTTAAAGAAGAGGTTGCTGTCTAGCTTGTGCTATATATAGCACGTAGGTGTAAGCACTCAGTAAATGGTATAATAATTTTATAACATAGCAAATAGGTATTTTATTAAATTACTTGTATGTGGAATGCGCAGTGCATTTTTTATATAAGAAAATACCACACTTGGCTATGATAAAAATCCTTGACCAAATATCTGAGAGTTTTCACCTACTTGCTACTGATAGTGCAATCTAGACAGTTCTCTCTACTTAAGCCTCAGCACATAATAACAAATTACTATATTTTGCCAATGTGAAACTTCAACGTATGTCTGTTTAGTGAGGTAGAAATTAGGTCGAATAAATATTATTAATTATTTTCAGTGTTCACTTCATACTTCTTTCAATAATTATCTCAAAGTTATACAAAATAAAAATTGCTGAAAACTAAGTTGAATAATTTTTCTACTTACCCAGATACCTAAGTAAGCATTGAGTCTGTTTCGACATTTTCTTCAGAAAATAGTCTATCACCGTCAGTATTTTCACTCTTAAAATACGCTATTCGCAAGGTAATACTTTCTTACATTTCATAGGATCATGATATCGCTGTGTTAACACTATGTTTTTAGCTTACTTTTTAAAAGATATAACGACTTATGAGATCACTTTCCTCTCTGTGTGTTTAAGTGTATGTCCCAGAACTTTTTAACGACTAAAAGAGAATTCACCAAACCCTGTACGCGTATAGTACTTACTAAAGACATACTATCTTCATAGTTTTAGTCCACGCCAAATGCTTACTTCCAAAACGGCGGCAATTTTTTAATTCTCTGATTTTGGGTGTTATAAAATATATGTCGGGAAACATTCAACCAATATTGAAAATGTAATGTGTGTTTACAGTGCATATTGAAAGCATTGACATAAGATATGTATATTGTTGTTTACAAGTCATTAAAAAATATAGAACAATATTTAAAAAAATACCAATTTCACGTCAATTCAGCAAATTACTCAACCAATTCTCGCCAAATTTGGCACGTTAATAACACAATCTTAGCCTATGTATGCAAAAAAAATGCTTGGCTCTTATTTTTCAAAATAATCCCCATATAACAATTTTAAGTTTATTTGGTATATATACCGTACCGTTCCGCCCATTACAACTGAATTTCGTATGTTGAGAGCATTTCCACTGGTGAGTCAAATAAACTGGAATAGGCGTGCGTATGCAAATAACAGAGGTATGGAAACAATCAGAGTAATGCAATGCGGTCGGCAGCGCCTATATAAGGCAACAAGCGTCTGGCAAAGTTGCTAGATCGGTTACTGCTGCTACAATGGCAGGTTATCAAGATTTAAGTGAGTTTGAACGTGGTGTTATAGTCGGCGCACGAGAGATGGGACATAGCATCTCCGAGGTAGCGATAACATTTGGATTTTCGCGTACGACCATTTCACGAGTGTACCGTGAATATCGGGAATCCGGTAAAACATCAAATCTTCGACATTGCTGCGGCCGGAAAAATATCGTGAACAAACAGGACAAACGACGACTGACGAGAATCATTAAACGTGACAGACGTGCAACCCTTTCTCAAATTGGCGCAGATTTCAATGATGAGGCATCACCAAGTGCCAGCGTGCGAACTATTTAACGGACCATCATTGATATGGGCTTTCGGACCCGAAGGCCCACTCGTGTACCGTTTTTGACTGCACGACACAAAGCTTTACGCCTCTCCTGGGCCCACCAACACCGCCAAGGGACTGCTGATGACTGGAAACACTTTGCCTGGTCTGACAAGTCTCGTTTCCAATTTTATCGGGTGGATGAATGTGTACGGGTATGGAGACATCCTCATGAATCCATGGACCCTACATGTCAACAGGGGACTGTTCAAGCTGGTGAAGGCTCTGTCATGGTATGGGGCTTGTGCAGTTTGCGTGAAATGGAACCCCTGATATCTCTTGATACGACTCTGATGAGTGACAAATACGTAAGCGTCCTGCCCGATCACCTGCACCCATTCATGTGCATTGTGCATTCCGACAGACGTGGACATTTCCAGCAGGACAATGCGACACCCCACATGTCGAGTGTTGCTACCGAGTGGCTCCAGGAACACTCTTCTGGCTTAAGGCACTTACATTTGCCACCATAATCACCAGACATGAACATTATTGAGCATGTCTGGGATGCCTTGCAACGTGCTGTTTACAATAGAACTCCACCGCCTTCAATTCTATGGATTTATGGACTGCCCTGCAGGATTCATGGCGTGGATTGCGTCCTGCATACCTTCAGACATTAGTCGAGTCCATGCCAAGTTGTCTTGCGGCACTTCTGCTTTGGCTCTTCAGTGTATTACAAAACTCAACGTCTCGGTGAATTAAATGGTATAAACACTTATTAGTATTTATCTGTTATAGGAACATGTAAGCTGCCGGAAGATTTTTTTTTTTGTTTTTTCTTATTCTACAGAATTCTTTACTACATGATTATGTACAATCTTTAACGGTTTAGACGGCGTTTTGTAAGAAAGCGCGCTGGTGCAAACGTTATTCCGAATTGATTCACTGTTACCGTTTGTAAATTTTTTGAGATATTTTCTTGCTATATAAAGTAGCCAATATTACCTTTCAGCCCTCCAACTATTCCTGTGCAAAAACGTACGTAGATCTGTTGCTCGGTTGCAACGTTGCATTGTTATTCCGTGTTGTATTTTTTAATTTTCCAATAAGAATTTCCCTGAAGGAATGAGATATCTTTTCGGGATAAAAAGTAGCCTATGTCACTTGCCGGCCCTCCAACTATCTATGTGCAAAAAATCACGTCGATCCGTTGCTCCGTTGCGAACTCACACAAGGACTAACAAACAAACAAACACACTTTCAAATTAATAATATTAGTTAGGATATATAACACATTAACCTATTCTTCTTAACAATTACACATATTCTTTGTAACAAATATACAATTAGGTGTAGTCGGATCCACACTGAAGTAGTGTTATTTAAAACTCACGCGTATTTTCCTTGAAGCGTGTTGTTGATATTCCGTCTGTTTCACTGAGTGAACAGAATCGTACTGTATATGCACTATAATACATTTTTGACATCAACGTAAGATCTGAAGATGTGCTGTGTAATGTAATGTGTAAACCAAATCGTTACATTTTACGACTAATTTGAACTATGTACAATATACGCTATATATATATATATATATATATATATATAATTAATTCGAACGTAACCTGATTTACTATTGAATGTACTCTTTAATATTTTTTTCCTGTGTTACGTTGAAAACTTATAGTTAAAATCTTATTATCGTTTTTAACTAGTACTTATACGGTCGCGCGTAACAATGCAAATAAGAAGATTGTTTTACGTAAAACGGCCCGTTCCTGTTGGCTGCTTGTTTGCTCCTGTTGGCTGCTTGTTTGCTCCTGTTGGCTGCTTGTTTTTAAGTCTTCATTGCGCCTCTCGCGACGTGTAGCTGCTGCGTCGTGCTTTGTAAATAAAATGAGTATGTGTTATTTGTTTTGTTTGCTACCTGGATGATTAGGAGACATATTCACTCCAGCAAATCATCATGTGTTATTAATTAATTGTTTGTATTTGCTGCGTTTAGCGTAAAATATGTGCCATATAAAATTATTAAATGAAGAAAAATGCAGACGCATATTATTATTACGCAATAATGGTTATGAAATATGAATAATATGAAAGAGTTATAGGCAAAAATACGTAGTTGTGATTCGTTAGTAATTCATTTATTTCTTCTTTTTATTCCGACTTTATGTGAGACAGGTTAGAGTGAAAATGCTACTTTGTTTGTAATAAGTTTGTGTAATTTTTGAAACATGAGTGTCAGTGTAATTGAAGCTGTTCCGGTGGCTTAACCATTGAATCGGAATATTTATGTTTACTTGTGTCGTATTTGGTGCTCGTGTGTCGAAAATGTGTGTGCTTTGAATCAGTATCTTATACCACAAGCGTAATTCGCAGTGACACGGAAGATACAATTCTATTTTTCTTATGGAATCGTGTTGTAATTTTTTAATCGTGCAATTTAAGAAGTCAATAAATAATGGCGATAGTACGTAACTTATAAGGAATTGTTACGGTAAAATTTCCTTTATTTCAATGAACGATTAGTTGACATTGAGATGGTCGCGTTTCCATTTTTATGGGTTGTTGCTGTCATAAAACATTTCTGTAAAGCAAGCGATCGTGTTTGATGATGTGATCGCACGTGGAATGCGATAGTTGTTGTCTGTCTGCTCAGCTGTCAATGGGAATTTAACAATATGTTGTGCCTCAAAATCAAAAGCTATTATTTTTCCATTGGTGTGTAAATATCATGATCTTTTCCGTGATTGAAAAGGTGTTGGTAGTATTTTGTAAACGTGCCATTCCGACTTTTTCTGCAAAAGTGGTTTTTGAGTTTTAATAATAAATCGTAAAGAGCTGATGCTACATTCCGTTGGTGGAAGTTGATAGTACATATCATGTTGTGCGGGTGAAACTGCTGACTTCAATTGTGTTGTTTGTATTTTTGTGTAGAGGTCAGTAAGATCCTTCAAGAACGTATATTCCGGAATAAGTTTGATAGGAAAGTAATTGATTTTTCGTTGTGTATTGTAAGGTAATATTTCTTGTTGTTGTAACAAAATATTGAGTATATGTTACACATTAGAGTGTGTTAGTTGTTACATTATTGCTAGTAATTCCATATTAAATTATGTATATTTATAGAGTTATATTTTCAATAGTGGCTGCTATTAAACTTAATGTGTCATCAAATTAAGAAGTGGTATTTTCTTAGTCGCCTACGACTTCTTTTACCGAATTGCTATTCGTGTGTAAGGCACTTGTGAGGTTATTAAGATTCTTCATGACCATAGCATCGTTTGCAATCAATTGATAAAAATGTTTATTTGATATTGTATTAAAGTACCATGTACATAAATCACCCATAATTTATATACCTCTATTTGTGTGTATTCGTGGCTCTGTTTGTTTCTAAAATTCTGTGATAAGATTGTTTTGTGAATTGTCAATCGTTTTGTGAAATCGTTTTTGCATTTGTGCATAAATACCTTATGTTGTCCCCATGTTCCTGTGATAAAGGTTGGTTTTGGCATCTGCAATAGAATATGGGAAATTAATGGCACTGTTCCTTCGCAAATTGTGGCTTGTTTTATTTCGTACGAAAAAATACCATAATTAATTTTAAATGTCGGGAAACTGTTGGAGGTGTTGGAAAGGGTCTGTTGGATAAGTAAAAGGAAGAATGAACATAACAACGCACTATTTTTCATGTTGGTCATCTGAAAAACAATATGACAGTTGAGTACCCCTACCTTTTCTTCTTAAAATTTATATAATAATTATAATTTACATTTAACTAGTGGTAATATTTGCATGTGTGTTATCTTTTGAGAACAAGTGGCTTGAGAGGGCGGGTTTGTGACAGCGGCGATGGGCGTTGTCTGCATAGCTACTGCAGGACAGGGGGAAGTAACTCTGGGCTGGACGCTACTTGTTGACTGCAGTTGTCTGATTTCTGTAGCTCGTCCTGTATGTGAGATCTTTGGTGCTTGACGTAAATATACAGGTTTTAATCGAATGTTGAGTGTCAGTATAGTCGTTGGAAATAGGGCATTTAAACACAGCGTCGTGACAGGANTTCCTATTGGCTGCTTGTTTGTTCCTGTTGGCTGCTTGTTTGTTCCTGTTGGCTGCTTGTTTGTAAGTCTTCATTGCGCCTCTCGCGACTTGTAGCTGCTGCGTCGTGCTTTGTAAATAAAATGAGTATGTGTTATTTGTTTTGTTTGCTACCTGGATGATTGGGAGATATATTCACTCCAGCATATCATCATGTGTTATTAATTAATTGTTTGTATTTGCTGCATTTAGCGTAAAATATGTGCCATATAAAATTATTAAATGAAGAAAAATGCAGACTTCTATCAGTATCGCTATAAGGTTATGAAATATGAATAATGTGAAAGAGTTATAGGCGAAAATACGTAGTTGTGATTAGTTAGTAAATAATTTTTTTCTTCTTTTTACTCCGACTTTATGTGAAACAGGTTAGAGTGAAAATGCTACTTTGTTTGTAATAAGTTTGTGTAATTTTTAAAACATGGGTGTCAGTGTAATTGAAGCTGTTCCGGTTGGAAATAAGTGTGGCTTAACCATTGAATCGGAATATTTATGTTTACTTGTGTCGTGTTTGGTGCCCGTATGTCGAAAATGTGTGTGCTATGAATCAGTATCTTATACCACAAGGGTAAATCGCAGTGACACGGAAGATACAATTCTCTTTTTCTTATGGAATCGTGTTGTAATTTTTTAATCGTGCCATTTAAGCAGTCAATAAATATTGACGATGGNCGTGCCATTTAAGCAGTCAATAAATATTGACGATGGTACGTAACTTATAAGGAATTGTTACGGTAAAATTTCCTTTATTTCAATGAACGATTAGTTGACATTGAGATGGTCGCGTTTCCATTTTTATGGGTTGTTGCTGTCATAAAACATTTCTGTAAAGCAAGCGATCGTATTTGATGATGTGATCGCACGTGGAATGCGATAGTTGTTGTCTGTCTGCTCAGCTGTCAATGGGAATTTAACAATATGTTGTGCCTCAAAATCAAAGCTATTATTGTTTCATTGGTGTATAAATATCATGATCTATTCCGTGATTGAAAAGGTGTTGGTAGTATTTTTTAAACGTGCCATTCCGACTTTTTCTGCAAAAGTGGTTTTTGAATTTTAATAATAAATCGTAAAGAGCTGATGCTACATTCCGTTGGTGGAAGTTGATAGTACATATCATGTTGTGCGGGTGAAACTGCTGACTTCAATTGTGTTGTTTGTATTTTTGTGTAGAGGTCAGTAAGATCCTTCAAGAAAGTATATTCCGGAATAAGTTTGATAGGAAATTAATTGATTTTTCATTGTGTATTGTAAGTTAATATTTCTTGTTGTTGAAACAAATTATTGAGTATATGTTACACATTAGAGTTTGTTAGTTGTTACATTATTGCTAGTAATTCCATATTAAATTATGTATATTCATAGCATTATATTTTTAATAGTGGCTGCTATTAAACTTAATGTGTCATCAATTTAAGAAGTGGTATTTTCTTAGTTGCATACGACTTCTTTTACCGAATTGCTATTCGTGTGTAAGGCACTTGTGAGGTTATTAAGATTCTTCATGGCCATATCATCGTATGCAATCAATTGATAAAATTTTTTATTTGATATTGTATTAAAGTACCATGTACACAAATCACCCATAGTTTATAAACCTCTATTTGTGTGTATTCGTGGCTCTGTTTGTTTCTAAAATTCTGTGATAAGATTGTTTTGTAAATTGTCAATCGTTTCTGAAATCGTTTTTGCATTTGTGCATAAATACCTTATGTTTAACTGGCACATATGTTGTCCCCATGTTCCAGTGATAAAGGTTGGTTGTGTCAGCTGCAATCGAATATGGGAAATCAATGGCACTGTTCCTTTGCAAATTGTGGCTTGTTTTATTTCGTACCAATAAATACCATAGTTAATTTTAAATGTCGGGAAACTGTTGGAGGTGTTGGAAAGGGTCTGTTGGATAAGTAAAAGGAAAAATCATCATAACAACGCACCATTTTTCATGTTGGTCATCTGAAAAACAATATGACAGTTGAGTACCCCTAACTTTTTTTCTTAACATTTATATAATAATTATAATTTACATTTAATTAGTGGTAATATTTGCATGTGTGATATTCTGTGTGCTATCTTTTGAGAACAAGTGGCTTGAGAGGGCGGGTTTGTGACAGCGGCGATGGGCGTTGTCTGTCTAGCTACTACAGGACAACGGGAAGTAACTCTGGGCTGTACGCTACTTGTTGACTGCAGTTGTCTGATTTCTGTAGCTCGTCCTGTATGTGAGATCTTAGGTGTTTGACGTAAATGTACAGGTTTTAATCGAATGTTGAGTGTCAGTATAGTCGTTGGAAATAGGGCATTTAAACACAGCGTCGTGACAGGAATACAGGCATTCCAAGCCTCCTGCTCTTGCATTCCACCGCCATTTTTTCCCGTTTTTCACTCGAAATGTCCCGTTTTTCCCTGAAAATGTCCCCTTTTTCCCTCGAAAATTCCCTAATTTCCCTCAAAATATAATTTTTTCAAAATAGTTTTAATGATCCCACAATGTGGCTAACTGACTTATTTTTTGGGCAATAAGGAACTGAGGAGTTAAGCAGCTGAGGGGTCTTCCCAAATACGATACAAACAACACATGCCAATTCTATTCTTATAGGCTCGCATAGGGCTTACCCTATGCGAACTTAAAGAGTAGTTGGCCGTAATTCCCGAACCGTTTAAGATGTCGTCAAAATAATATTATAGGCATCGACGTAGACAAGGAAAATTAACAAATGGTAATTTAAGCCCTATGCGAACTTATAAGCATAGTTGACCATAATCCCGGAACCGTTTATGATGTACTTGTCAAATTCATAACATAGATATCGACGCAGATAAAAAAAGCTAACAAATGGTTATTTAAGCCCTATGCGAACGAACACTCCCCTGCCATGTGGGCCGGACGAAGTTATAACTCACGCTGTATTGCAAAATGCGATAAGAGTTTACCTTCCGTTTCTTGCAGAAACAGAACAAATGACTTTCTGATGTATTTTCCATCTTCGCTCGAGACGATTTTCACTCTTCGAAAATTTGAATAGAAATTAAGATGATTCCATCAATTTCACATACATATGTTCAAATCATCATATTTCGCCAGTGGGATTTAAGTTTTTTTATGTGTTCTGTAAAGATATCCTCAGCTAACGTCTCTCCACAGCTGCACGCCGTTTTACATCTCTCATATCGACGTGCGTTGCTACTTTAACGAAAGATCTTACCGCATTTGCGACAATGTTTCCTACGCATTGGTGACAGATTGTGTTCATTGTTCACATGAAGGTCAGAAGTTTGTGATGAAGGCGTATCAATACTTTCCATAGCAGACATCTGATCATCACAGTTTTGTAATGTGGACAATGCACTGTGTTGCTTAGAATTTAAAGAAACAAGGTCTTTGCACTTTTTCATGTTAATGTTTAAACTGTCTATACGAGAGAAAATATCTTGGCATATATGACATCGATAGCCTGTGCGATATGGATTCAGCTTGAATTTATGCTTTATAGGCATATGCAAATGTACTGTTACAGTAGTGGCGTGGATATCTAGGAGATGTGACTGTTCCAGCCATTGTTTTGATAGTAGGGTACGTTTGCTTTAATGATGTTGCTCGTTCGGATTCTTCTTTTGCGGATATCTTCCCATCAAGAATTTGCTCTATTCTCAGCAAATACTGATTGACATGTGTAGGAAGAAGAGCGTTGCATGTCGCACTTGCCTTTTTAAGCTATCGAGTCTTCGAAAATATGATTTGCATTATTCACATGATAAGATAATACATTTCATATTTTTTTGGCAACCAGTCTCGTGTCGAAGAGCATGACAGCTTTGAGAAAAAGTCTTCTTACAGTAACGACATAAATAACTTTCTCGGTTATTTACCATCGTACAAAAAACAGCTCTGTTCACTCTTCGAAGTCTGAATAGCAACTGAGTCAGTCATCCTATCTTATACTAATATATATACATGAAGATGCAACGGCGGTGGCCTTTATGTCATCTTCGTTAGTGTCGAGACGCTTTAGAGAAATGTTAGGCTTCTTTATCGTTGTATGTGACAGCGCCCTTTATGTTAGACCTGTGAAAGCTTCACATAACCTGTTAGGCCCCTTTATGCGAGGTGGTGTTCACTCTTTATTACGGCGGTAGCCTCGGGGTCGACTGCCCCGGGGTAGGACGTTGACGCACCTGGACGAGCAACTGATCTCGCCTCTTGACAATCGCCGACTGCCCCGGGGTAGGACGTTGACACACCTGGACTAGCAACTGATCTCGCCTCTTGACAATCGCTGACTGTCCCGTGGTACAGCGTCCCCGCACCTTGTCTATCAGCTGACAACTCTTATTGACAATCACCGACTTCTTCGATGACAATCCTCGCTGACTGTCCACTTTTCACGCCCTTCCACGTGTGAGGATTTACGTAATGCATTGTGATTGGCTCTCGTTGTGCACTAGAGGCGGAGTCCGTTTGTAGTTCCTCACAATTATCCAGGAATATCATGATGTTTTCAGAACCCACATTTTCTTGTGTTCTTTGCACATTGCTATGACAGTTTAGACATTCAAATCCGGCTCGCTGTTATGGTTTCTTAGTTTATCAAACTCGCCTGTGGTCTCCTTCACAGGTATTGTTTGACATGTGGTGCACCACACTGGACTGTGTATTCCAATTGACGTTTGTTGGAGAGCAAGTAAATAAAGAAAAAATATGAAAAATTTCCTTTAATATGTTTGCATCACACTGCGCCAACTTGACGTTATTTAAAAGTTTAATCGAATACTCGCAGGGAAACTTTGACGTAACATCGCTCTTAATTATACGTGAATACAGAGTTGCGTGATCTGCATTCGAATGTAACGATTAAGCCAATTTAACTTAAGAAACTCCAATGGAAATAGGTCTACATCGATCACGTCTACAAAGTGTACAGGATGAATGGAATATACTCAAGGCTACATCGCGAAGCCTTAATCGTACGTAGAACGAATTAAATCACCCAAGAATTCATCGCGTTGTTAACTAGTGTCCTGGCTCCACCCAAGGTAGCTCTGTAATCGCTTCCGCTTTAAGTAGTGGTAAATTATACATCACAATTTATGCGACAAATATATACACAGCAGTAATATTTATAATTCCCTGGTAGCCGAAGTACAACCACAATTGACTACACCATAAACCATGCAGATAAAAAAAACGATTTTTTAAAATGTATACTGTATAATAGCGCTACTGAAAGCCAACCAACTAATTTCATGTGAATACGTATTTACAATCAGACCGAGAATGAATTATCAGTACAGAAACCGCTATGTAATAAAATTGTATCAGTGTAATCCGTTCCGGCAATATAATTCCCCGAATAAATAACGATTGAAAGAAATGTGGTCTCGTTTCGTCGGTCAGACCACGAGAGTTCGAGCGTCGCCCTGAGATGGAGCAAGCATGCCCAAGGTGGGCTTGGGGTCCAAGGATTGGTTGGGGGTCCAAGACTTGGTTGGGTGTCCAAGGCTTTGTAGGGGTCCAAGGTAGCTTGGGGGCCCAAGGCTTGTTGGGGGTGCAAAGCTTAGTTGGGGGCCCAAGGTTTGGTTGGTGGCCTATGGCGGACTNTTAGTTGGGGGCCCAAGGGTTGGTTGGGAGCCCAAGGTGGGGTTGGGAGCCCAAGGCTTGGTTGGGGGCCTAAGGCGTGCTTAGAACCCAAGGCTTAGTCGGGCGCCCAAGGGAGGCTTGAAGCCCATAGGCTTGGTTATCGCTTAAGGTAAGCTTGGGGGCCCAAGGTTTGGTTAGGAGCTTAAGGTGGGTTTGAGGGCCAAAGGCTTGGTTAAGGGCCTAAGGCGGGCTTAGGGGCCCAAGGGTTTGTTGGGAGCCCAAGGTGGAGTTGGGATCCCAAGGCTTGGTTGGTGGCCTAAGGTGGGCTTAGAAGCCTAGGCTTAGTTGGAGGCCCAAGGAAGGCTTGGGGCCCATAGGCTTTGTTAGCACTTAAGGTGGGCTTGGGTACCAAAGGCTTGGTTGGTAGCCTAAGGTGGGGTAAGGGACCCAAAGCTTGTTTGTTGGCCTAAGGCGGGCTTGTGGGCCAAGGGTTGGTTGGGAGCCTAAGGTGGGGTTGGGAGGCCAAGGCTTGGTTGGGAGCCCAAGGTGTGGTTGGGGACCCAAGGCTTCATTGGTGGCGTAAAGTGGGCTTGGGGGCTCAAGGCTTAGTTGGGGGCCCAAGGAAGGCCTGAGGCCCATAGGCTTGGTTAGCGCTTAAGGTGGGCTTGGGGGCCAAAGGCTTGGTTGGTAGCCCAAGGTGGGGTTAGGGACCCAAAGCTTGGTTGTTGGCCTAAGGCGGGCTTGGGGGCCAAGGGTTGGTTGGGAGCCTAAGGTGGGGTTGGGAGGCCAAGGCTTTGTTGGGAGCCCAAGGTGGGGTTGGGGACCCAAGGCNTTGGGGGCTGAATGTGGTGTTGGGGGCCCAAAGTGGGGTTGGGTGCCCAAGGTGGGGTTTGGGGCCCAAGGTGGGGTTGGAGCCCAAAGCTCTGTTGGGGGCCCTAGGTGGGGTTGGCGGCTCAAAGTGAGGATGGGGGCCCAAGGTGGGGTTGGGGGCCCAAGTTGGGTTTGGGGTCCATAGCTTGGTTGGGTGCCCAAGGTGGGGTTGGGGCCCAAAGCTTGGTTGGGGGCCCGACGCCGCCGGCGGCAGTGTGAGTCGCTACACCTATTCACCACTGCGCTGATTTTTGAACCAAACCAAACATCTCGTCTAGCCATACCAATTTAAGCCATATATATTGCAATGTATCAATTTCGTAACTTTCATTTCATTCCCATAACACAATAAATTATCACCCGCTAGCGCATGCACGTATTCACTTAAAGCCAGTGGCCATGTCACCAACCAGCCACACATATTTTTGTTGCGTGTAATGATCACATTACACGTACTATTTAGCACGTAGTGTAAAAAAAAATATGTTTTTAAGCAATTTACGCAGTGACGTCGAAACATGTCTTAATGGTGTGAGTGTGAATGGGGTCTGGGTCCTTGTAAAAAGATTGCTGCCCTGCTGTTTTATAATGTGACCGTTCACAACATTTACTTTTGAAATTAACTCTTTTGGTATTTAAACATAACGTATACACGTTGTTTACCAGCGATATATTTTACACAGGTGTCCCGTACCAGTAAAAAATAATACAACAATATCGATTAGTTTCCTCAAGATTTATTAAATATACGTAGAATGACTTAATATAGAAAGTCTGTACATTGTGGAGTACTCGCGATTCCTTGTGAGTTTTGGGGAGGTCCGAACGCCCCGCCAAATTCTTGCATACTGTCTGACGTCCCTTCTTTAATATTACTGAAAAAAACATTTTTGCATCAAATAATAACATTATCACTCATTAAGGAAGAGCCACTTCAAAGTAGGGGAAATACAATCTGGTTTTCGTTAGTTACGTTTTTCGTTTTAAGAATGCAACTTGCCAAAACTATCGTTGTACCATTCCAGGACTAATATACCGGTATTTTTTTCTATATAAAAAAACCTATCAAAAATTACCTTTGTTAAGATGTACTTTATTTATTAAATTCCACAAGCGTTTTGAACTTATTTTAACTTTAAAGTACCTCTTTTTTTTAGATTAAAAAATTACTTGCATTTTATCTGTACATTAAAAAAATTAATTTAAAAGTACTACGAATAAAAACAGTAGTGAGACATGTGCTTTGGTAATGCCTGGTTAGAAATAATGCTTATGCAATATAATATTACACAGAATATGCACAATGCTGTGAGTATTACCTTTGGTGTAATTGTCTACACTGGTAAGCTCTGTTTGCACTATGCGGTGGAATAAACCGAAAGAAGAAATTTGGAAGGGCTTCGTAAAAGTTGGAAGTAAACGTGGAAGGACTATATGTACTTATAAAGGTGGTCTTCAAATTATGTCGTTATCTACGAAATTCCACAAACAGGCTTCATTGAGGGAGATTTTGTACACCAAAATAAACCATCTATGATTATTTTCGATTCTGGATACTAAGATTAATTATNTGTCGTTATCTACGAAATTCCACAAACAGGCTTCATTGAGGGAGATTTTGTACACCAAAATAAACCATCTATGATTTTTTTCGATTCTGGATACTAAGATTAATTATATATATATATAACATATAAACATTATAACGTATAACATAAGAAGACATTAAAAATATACACTTGTAAAATACGCTGTTTCAAAACTCTGCAAATATTGTGTTTTGTTCTCTGCGATATGTTTTGTAATAGTTACGTTACTCTCGCATTGGAATGGCGATACAACTAGTTACGTATTCTCCAGCCGGGGTAATTGTTCGGTTCGAACGTGCATTTGGCAGACGCGTACGTGCAACGGGGACCGATACAGCCCAGGGCAATTAACTGCACTGTAAGAGCATTAGCAACACAACACTGCGCGGCGGGCGTACGCCGGGTGTGGGGTGGCAATCTCTGCTTTGCAAAGGCCCTCGTCCGTGCTGCGCGGGCGTAACGACACCAACCAAGCAGACATTTTGTCCCTTCAACTGGTTCCCTTAAGACTGTTGCCTGGTCGATCATTTGTAATGTTAATGAAATTCGGTTCTTTGAAGCCAATTTTGAAGATGTAAACTTGTAACAGACACATTAAAGTGATAAATGATAATGTCAATCTCTGTACCAAAGCAAGATCAACAATTGGTTTTTCTGTAATGTTTTATTTAATTATTAAGTTTTCTGATGTTTCCAGAAAACGAGCTATACATTAATGATACAAAAGGCTTCGATAGTAAAAAAGCACGTATTTTTCTGCTCAAAAATGTCCCGGGTATGATATATTTATTTTTAACAGGAACGCCAAAAAAAAAAACGGATTCCATTAACATGCATTTCCTTATTCCTAATTGTCAACCAGGCAACAACAGACTTAAAGATATTGAAGATACACATTTTTAGAAATATATTTTAAGAATATTTTACGGTTTCGTAATGTATCGGTGATAACATATCATTAATCGCATACAATATATTTATAATATGATTTAAAAAGCTGCATAATAAAATATTTAAACTCGAATTTAGGACTTCTTAAAATTCAATCCTTGAAATGGTGAAAAGTTGAAAAATATATTTTGGAGTTCTACTAAATAACTTATTAACCCGATAAAATACATGTATCCGTTTTGCTCCCAAGGGTTGGCTTCATATACACCTATAAATAATTTTCACCTTTATTTATATTAATTCTACCCACAAGATGGTGAAAAGGGGTCAAGCGATTTTTTAAGTATTCCTTACTGCCTATTTATAGTAATAAGATTTCGCTTCTCTCTTTACTTAAAAAGGTTTGGTACATTCCTATTTATAAATGAAGTTCAGGAAACTTCAAAACTACACGCCTAATAATTTTAAAAGGTTTACAATATTGTGATTTCTAGAAATCCTTTAAAAATTTTTTAATCAAATGGATTACTACTATGATCTTTGCTTACAATGGTTGGCTTGATATATTCCTAAAAATTAATTTGGATGTTTACGAATTCAAACTATTAATGTTGAAAGTTGTTCAATATTTTTATACGATACTACAATGTATTCATTTCTATAAATTAAATAGAAGCATATTTTGCAAAATATAAATAACGATAAAATAATGAAAACAAAGGAAACACAGGATTAATAACTGAAAATATAATTTACATATATTGCGCGATCAGTGAAATAGATCGCGCTTTGGTTTTCTCTATAAAGAATCTACATATAAATATATTTGAATAAATCACATTTCATCCCACGCTTAATAATTTCATTCATAATTTTGGATGAAGTGTGAGTTGGAATATACACTGAGGTGACAAAAGTCATGGGATAGCAATATGCAAATATACAGATGTCAGTAGTATCGCGTACAAAATGTAAAAATGGGCAGTGCATTGGTTGGGCTTTCATTTGTAGTCAAGTGATTATGTGAAAAGGTTTCTGACGCGATTATGGCCGCACGACTGGAATTAACAGACTTTGAACGCGGATAGATAGTTGGAGCTAGACACATGGGACATTCCGATTCGGAAATTGTTAGGGAATTCAACATTCCGAGATCCACAGTGTCAAGAGTGTGGCGCGNCACAGTGTCAAGAGTGTGCCGCGAATACCTAATTTCAGGCATAACCTCCCACCATGGACAACGCAGTGGCCGACCGCCTGCTCTTAATGACCGAGACCAACGAAGTGTGCGCAGAAAGGTCAGTGTTAACAGACAAGCAACACTGCGTGAAATAACCGCAGGAATCAATGTGGGACGTACCACGGACGTGTCCGTTAGGACAGTGTGGCGAACTTTGGCTGTACTGGGCTATGCCAGCAGAAGACCGACTCGAGTGCCTTTACTAACAGCACGGCATCGCCTGCAGCGCCTCTCCTGGGATCGTGGCCATATCGGTTGGACCCTAGACGACTAGAAAACCGTGGCTTGGTCAGATGAGTACCGATTTAAGTTGGTAAGAGCTGATGGTAGTATTCGATTGTGGCTCAGACCCCACGAATCCATGGACCCAAGTTGTCAACAAGGAACTGTGCAAGCTGGTGGTGACTCCATAATGGTGTTGGCTGTTTTTACATGGAATGGACTGGGTCCTCTGGTCCAACTGAACCAATCATTGATTGGAAAGGGTTATGTTAAGCTTCTTGGAGACCACTTGCAGCCATTTATGGACTTCATGTACCCAAACAACGATGGCATTTTTTGGATGACAATGCGCCATGTCACCGGGCCACAACTGTTCGTGATTGGTTTGAAGAACATTCTGGACAATTCCAGCGAATTATTTGGTCAACAATATCGCCCGACATAAATCCCATCGAACATTTATGGGACATAATCGAGAAGACAGTTCGTGCACAAACTCCAGCACTGGCAACACTTTCGCAATTATGGACGTCTAAAGAGGCAGTATGGCTTAATATTTCTGCCAGGGACTTCCAACGACTTGTTGAGTCCATGCCACGTCGAGTTGCTGCACTTCGCCGGGAAAAAGGAGGTCCGACACGATATTAGGAGGTATCCCATGACTTTGTCGCCTCAGTGTATACCATCTGTGAAGAAATCAATTTTGGTTTTGCAACGTTTAATTGGTTTCTTCTAAACAAAACTGTTAGCACGAAAAACTTGCTAATAATTTAAAGAACCGTAAAAAAAACGTGTAATAACAATGACGAGAACGTTTATTAATGTTGGGTTCACAAGAAAAACGAGCTTTAGTATACGAACCTAATCTTTAAAATTAACAAATGTATATAATTAGGTTTCTTAAACACTAAAATGGTTTAAAAAATGTAAAAATGGAAGTATAAAATTTTGTTCCAATAGTTTTAAAGTGTATCAGTATATAGTTAAAAATAAAATATTGTCATTGAAGAAGTTACGAGGGTTGAGCGACGTTTACAATAATATGAAAAATCATTAACATAGCTTGTTTAAGTTGTTCGAAATTGTAGAAAAAATACGTATAATTCGTTACTGTTATAAAAATGAACAATGTAGTTTCTACTCTGTAAAGTTCGTCAACAGCGACTACCTCCTTGCCTGCAACCACACAAGCTTCTCCTCAAGGTTGGAGATTCATTAACGTTACTGCGAAACATGCACCTGCCAAAACGCAGCAGAAGCACCAGGCTCCAAGTGAAGGCCTGGCAAACGTAATCGAGGACACAGACTNAAGCAAGATCAACAATTGGTTTTTCTGTAATGTTTTATTTAATTATTAAGTTTTCTGATGTTTCCAGAAAACGAGATATACATTAATGATACAAAAGGCTTCGATAGCAAAAAAGCACGTATTTTTCTGATCAAAAATGTCCTGGGTATCATATATTTATTTTTAACAGGAACGCCAAAAAAAAAAACGGATTCCATTAACATGCATTTTATTATTCCTAATTTTCAACCAGGCAACAGACTTAAAGATATTGAAGATACACATTTTTAGAAATATATTTTAAGAATATTTTACGGTTTCGTGATGTATCGGTGATAACATCTCATTAATTACATACGATATCTTTATAATATGTTTTAAAAGGCTGCCTAATAAAATATTCAAACTCGAATTTATGACTTCTTAAAATTCAATCCTTGAGATGGTGAAAAGTTGAAAAATATATTTTGGAGTTCTACTTAACAACTTATTAACCCGATAAAATACACGTATCCGTTTTGCTCCCAAGGGTTGGCTTCATATATCCCTATAAATAATTTTCACCTTTTTTTATATTAATTCAACCCACAAGATGGTGAAAAGGGGTCAAGCGATTTTTAAAGTATTCCTTACTGCCTAACTATAGCAATAATATTTCGTTTCTCTCTTTATTTAAAAAGGTTTGGTACATTCCTATTTATTAATGAAGTTCAGGAAACTTCGAAACTACACGCCTAATAATTTGAAAAGGTTTAAAATATTGTGATTTCTAGAAATCCTTTGAAAATTTTTTAATCGAATGGAATACTACTATGATCTTTGCTTACAATGGTTGGCTTGATATATTCCTAAAAATTAATTTGGATGTTTACGAATTCAAACTCTGTGTTGAAAGTTGTTCAATATATTTATGCGTTTCTACAATGTATTCATTTCTATAAATTAAATACAAGCATATTTTACAAAATATAACGAACGATAAAATAATGAAAACAAAGGAAACACAGTGGTTGATATCCCTTAAAACTGCAGACAACATTGTGATGACTGAGGAGGATTAATAACTGAAAATATAATTTACATATATTGCGCGATCAGTGAAATAATTCGCGCTATGGTTTTCTCTATAAAGCATCTACATATAAATATATTTGAATAAATCACATTTCATCCCACGTTTAATAATTTCATTCATAAATTTTGGATGAAGTGTGAGTTGGGATATACACTGAGGTGACAAAGTCATAAGATAGCAATATGCAAATATACAGATGGCAGTAGTATCGTGTACAAAATCTATAAATGGGCAGTGCATTGGTTGGACTTTCATTTGTAGTCAAGTGATTCATGTGAAAAGGTTTCTGACGTGATTATGTCCGTACGACGGGAATTAACAGACTTTGAACGCCGATTGATAGTTGAAGCTAGACACATGGGACATTCCGATTCGGAAATTATTAGGGAATTGAACATTCCGAGATCCACAGTGTCAAGAGTGTGCCGAGAATACCTTACTTCAGGCATAACCTCCCACCATTGACAACGCAGTGGCCGACCGCCTGCACTTAATGACCGAGACCAACGAAGTTTGCGCAGAAAGGTCAGTGTTAACAGACAAGCAACACTCCGTGAAATAACCGCAGGAATCAATGTGGGACGTACGACGGACTCGAGTGCCTTTTCTAACAGCACGGCATCGCCTGCAGCGCCTCTCCTGGGCTCGTGGCCATATCGGTTGGACCCTAGACGACTAGAAAACCGTGGCTTGGTCAGATGAGTACCGATTTCAGTTGGTAAGAGCTGATGGTAGTATTCGATTGTGGCCCAGACCCTACGAATCCATGGACCCAAGTTGTCAACAAGGAACTTTGCAAGCTGGTGGTGACTCCATAATGGTGTTGGCTGTTTTTACATGGAATGGACTGGGTCCTCTGGTCCAACTGAACCAATCATTGACTGGAAAGGATTATGTTCAGCTTCTTGGAGACCACTTGCAGCCATTTATGGACTTCATGTACCCAAACAACGATGTAATTTTTTGGAGGACAATGCGCCATGTCACCGGGCCACAACTGTTCGTGATTGGTTTGAAGAACATTCCGGACAATTCCAGCGAATTATTTTGTTACCAATATCGCCCGACATAAATCCCATCGAACATTTATGGGATATAATCGTGAAGTCAGTTCGTGCACAAACTCCAGCACCGGCAACACTTTCGCAATTATGGACGTCTATAGAGGCAGCATGGCTTAATATTTCTGCCAGGGACTTCCAACTACTTGTTGAGTCCATGCCACATCGAGTTGCTGCACTTCACCGGGAAAAAGGAGGTCCGATACGATATTAGGAGGTATCCCATGACTTTTGTCACCTCAGTGTATACCATCGGTGAAGAAATCAATTTTGGTAATGCAACGTTTAATTGGTTTCTTCTAAACAAAACTGTTAGCACGAAAAACTTGCTAATAATTTAAAGAACAGTCATAACAACGTGTAATAACCATGATGAGAACGTTTATTAATGTTGGGTTCACAAGTAAACTGAGCTTTAGTATACGAACCTAATCTTTAAAATTAATTGATGTATATATTTCGGTTTCTTAAACACTAGAATGGTTTAAAAAAATGTAAAAATGGAAGTATAAAATTTTGTTCCAATAGTTTTAAAGTGTATCAGTATATAGTTAAAAAAATATATTGTCATATAAGATGTTACGAGGGTTGAGCGAAGTTGACAATAATATGAAAAATCATTAACATATCATAACATTAACATTAACATAATCATATTGTTTAAGTTGTTTGAAGTTGTAGAAAAAATACGTATAATTCGTTACTGTTATAAAAATGAAGAATGAAGTTTTCTACTCTGTAAAGTTCGTCAAGAGCGACTACCTCCTTGCCTGTCACTACACAAGCTTCACCTCAAGGTTGGGGATTCATTAACGTTACTGCGAATCATGCACCTGCCAAAACGCAGCAGAAGCACCAGGCTCCAAGTGAAGGCCTGGCAAACGTAATCGAGGACACAGACTTCACTGGAAGTGGACGGGAGAAATAGGTTTTTATAACGCGCATACCACTCATTCAATTGGAGTGCCCTTTCGAATTTAACAGACTCAAATTCCCCCTCAAAATCTTATTTGCTGTGGCTATAAGTGAGGTCTAAGAGAGTGGCTCGAGGTGGCAGGGATAGATCTGAGGGACTGCTATTCTCAGGGCCACAAGTCCGGGCGGATATATTTGCGCGGAGAGGAAAGCGGCCGGCGAGGGGAGAGTTAGCTGCGCGCGCAGCCTGCCGCAGCCCGAATGCCGTTCTAAAAATGTTGGTTTCAGTATTATCAGTTACGCGTTGGCCGACGCGCGCCCAATGTTTATGCAACAGTTTGAAAACGGCTCACGGTGTTGCCGACCACGCGACAACAATCGAAGATTGTCACCTGGCATTGCAGGTGATACGCGCTTCAGGGCTGAGGTACAATGGTCCGTTGTCAGGCAATGAAATACCACTAGAAACGGTAATTATACCCGTACCCAAAGACATGGATCTGCAAAAGAAACACGATGAGCTAGTAGCTCGTGGGTTCAATTCCACGAGTGTACACCAGAGGAAGACAGCGACTGGGATTAGCTAGCATTGAACCCCCCCAACACAGAGAACACAGCAATACTGCAACTGAACAGGCTGTGTGGTCTTGTAGTCCGAGAGGATACATATCACGACCCTGAAGGCGCTCCCCGGCGCACAGAACGCCAACGTCTCACAACGGCGCTGGTTGCAACTGCGCCCCGAGATGTCGTTCATGTGACGGAGCACACTTATTAACTCAATGCTCAAAACATGACCAAAACAAAAAGTTCGGTGTCCAATGGCAGGGCAAGCATGTGGCAAACTACTGCGGCTGTCCAGCCTTTAAAAATGAAAAGTGGCGCCGCCTTCCCCAAGACGAACGCAGGAAGAGAGAGCAACATTCCCTGCGCTCGAATGAACAGTGTAATAATATCCCTAGATCAAATTGAGGGCAAGCACTTCAACAACAGTTTATCCCTGCCCCACCTCCCTCCTCTTCCGGTATGCGTGGACGACTGTGGGGAAGAACAACACTGTCCCGCGCCACACATTTGTTTAGGAATACGTACAATACCGGTATGTCCCAACTGTCAAGTATTATAATACATTGACATACCAACAGGAGTATGACATGTACTTTCCTACCCCTGCCAACGTGGGTCGGCCGTGAAATTCCCAGCCAAGACCAAATACAGTATCCAATCAAAGGAAAATGGGTGCCGATGCGCCCAAAAAACAAAGCAAGGCGCCCTTAGCGACCCCGAGGACGAAGCAGACGCTCGCCGCAGTGCAGGTGGGTGCACCAGTGTCACCACAAGCCTCTTCTGATAGGCGAGCAGCTCCGGCCAATCAGAACACTGCCCTGAAAACTCCCGCGGAACAAAACTGTTCCAGAGAAGTTGGAGCAGCAGTCTCACAGCAGACTCCCGTCCATGCTGAGCGCAAGTCTACCGGAGTGAAGGCGACTTTGCTCAGTGAAATAACGTCAATACTAAACAGTAGCGACAAACTTTAAGAAAATTCTCTAGTTCAGGCCCTTTCTGAATCTCTGCGCCAGCTTGTTGTGATATGCGTAGGCCCGAACACGGGCTACCAGACGAAAGCAGAAGCAAATATAGGTTTCACTATAACAATCGCTATCTAAGGTGGCGCCAAACTCACATGTTCGGTACACTACAATAAACCAGTTTTTACATTGGAATGCTCGAGGCATTCGATAAAAACAACACGAGCTAATTGATTACTTTTAGTCGCAGGCATATCGGGAAGACAGACAATGGGGTGGAGTACATGTGTTAGTACACAACTCTATCAAGCTCTACGCTGCCAAGCAACCTCAGTTCGCTACAGTAGAAGCAGTAGGGGCTTAACTAAAGCTAGGCACACGACACAGAGCCTTCTATGCTATATGCTGTCCGCCAGGCCGCACTTTGACAGCCGCCGACCCGGACGAACATACCAACATCACGCTCACATTCATTGCTGTAGGCGACTTGAATGCGAAGCACGTCGCCCTTAATTGTAGGTCGCGCACAGCAAATCGTAGTGTGCAATTCATTCCTCGAGAACGTCACTATTATATTATGTCCGCCCCTCTGCAGCCGACCCTCGACCCCCCAAAGCCAATATTCTGGATATTGTGTTAACTAAATGCCTACGCACACCCATTAAGGTAGAGCATATACATGAATTATTGTCCGACCACTACCCTGTGCGTGCTGAATTCACGCCAATAGATACTGACACGACTCAGAATGGCACTTTTAAAGATTTAAAATCAGCAAATTGGCGTGGCTTCCAGGGGTATTTGGAGAAAGAGCTAACATTGCCCTTCCCTCTAGACACGAAAAATTGATAGTGTTGTAAACACAAATACCAAGTGTACACAGTGCGGTATTGCCAACTTTGTCTCCACAAAACAAATTAAACGGACTGAAAACACACTTCCAGTTTACATAAGAGATTTAATTTCTCAAAAAACGAACTTGCAGGCGTTACTCGTGAACCAAAATCCGCTCACTAAAGCTCTCGTTAATGAAATACGAGAGCGAATAGACACTGAAATACACATTTGGCAGAAGGTTGAAGCACTTGCTTCACATTTAGAGCCGATCTTCCTGCCCAATGCGATTCTTAGTGATCCCCAGCACACAGCACTTATTTACCACAAACTATCATTTCTCCGGCAGCAACCTACAGACGCAGAACCGGAATAAACACACGCGAATGAAAGAAGACATGTTATTCGCCGCATGAAGCCCCACAAAGCCCATGGATTTGATTAAATACAGGCCTTAATACTTCACCAANAAGACATGTTATTCGCCGCATGAAGCCCCACAAAGCCCATGGATTTGATTAAATACAGGCCTTAATACTTCACCAAGTTCCAGACAGTGCACTTGAGGCCCTGGCGGAACTTTTCAACAACAGCTTCAAACTTGCGCAGTTTCCTACTCCGTGGAAACTAACAAATGTTATCGTCTTACCAAACCTTGGGAAAGATAAAACACAGCCCCAAAATTACCTCTCATTAGCCTGCTAAGTGTACTCTCAAAAATATTTGAAAAAGTTTTACTCAACAGACTTGAAAAACACTTTGCGGTCGAACACTTAATTCCAAATAAACAGTTAGGTTTTAAACAAAAGCGCTCCACGGCACACCAGATTGTGAATTTAACTGAGTAAATAACTCAAACTCTCAACTAAAGACATTACACAGCTGCAGTATTCCTTTATGACGAAATAGTATTTGAAAGGGTTTTTCGTGCAGGTCTGTTACACAAATTTACTTCACCAACTTCCCCATCTGCTATGTCAAGCTATTGCACTCGTACTTTGACAGGCGCGAATTTTACGTCACTGTGGAAGGAGCCGCATCCGATCATAAAGTCATTACAGCTGGTGTTCCCCACGGAAGCAAACTGGGGCCAATGCTATTTAAAGTATACACACTTGATATCCCGTGCCCTGCTACATGGAATGTCCTACTCGGTGTCTATGCAGATAACACACTACTCTACATTCGCTCCAGGGACTTGAACATGGCCGTGTGTCATACCCAAAACCATTTAAATACACTTGAGATATACNACTCTACATTCGCTCCAGGGACTTGAACATGGCCGTGTGTCATACCCAAAACCATTTAAATACACTTGAGATATAACTTGGGCAAGTGGCGGATCAAGATAAATGTCGGCAAATGTGAGGCCATCATTTTTACACGCAAGACCCTGCCTCAGGTTCTCCCACCCATTAGCGGGGTCCTTATAAAATCGAGGGGCAATACCTCGGTGTGACCGTAGATAGGGCGCTCACNGTTCTCCCACCCATTAGCGGGGTCCTTATAAAATCGAGGGGCAATACCTCGGTGTGACCGTAGATAGGGCGCTCACATGGCGTTGCCATGCCGCTGTCAAGCGCCAGCAAGCCCTGGCCCACCTCGCGGCCCTCTACACAGTGTTTACCACCAGAGGTGGCCTCACACAGCATAATGGGATTGTCATATATAAATCCATTATACGCTCTATAATACTCGTATTATACGCAGCGCCAGCCTGGGCATGCTGCGCCAAGACATATATGGAGCAGCCACAGTGAATGTAGGGTAAATGCTTCAAATTAGCTGCCCATGTGCCTAGGTTTATCCCCACCCGCGGATTACATGCAGAGCGTCAATACCCAAGGCTGATTGAAGTCATACAGGATATGGCAGAGAGGTTCTATGCCACAGCCCTCTTATTAGCGCCCTAGGGGACTACGACCCCGACCAAACCCAGATGCACAAGAGGCCTAAATCACTATTGGCACACAGGCCGAGTAGATAGAAATAGTATGNGACCCCGACCAAACCCAGATGCACAAGAGGCCTAAATCACTATTGGCACACAGGCCGAGTAGATAGAAATAGTATATCCGAGGACAAGTGCTGAAGGCTGTGGCACCATGGTACCGTCTGTCATCTTGGATTCTACCATCTTGTGTTCTTGACCATTGTCAGCCATTTTGTTTATGGTCACCAACTTGTTTCGTTTGCCATCTTGTTTCTAGTTACCATCTTGTTCCATCCGCTATCTTGTAACCAGCTGCTATTTTGTTTTCGCCTGCTATTTTGTTTTAACTTGTTATCTTGTTTCCACCTGCCATCTTGTTTCCGCCACGATTTTGTTACCGCCTATCGTCTTGTTTCCCAATTACTCGCCATCGTTCGGCCTCAGACATCTTTGATGTCGTCTGCTGTATTCCTCTCCCCATCTGCTAGAGTCCACCACTGATCTTTGTAATGTAGTTTATTGCTGTTGGAGTGTGCCACCATCGTCCACCATCTTTTTTCCGCTCGTCCTTTGTTCAACTGCTGCCTGTTAGGGTCACTGGTGTCACTCTCGCACGGCCGCCATGTTGGTTATGGAGTTGGCCACTAGGGCACTCCTATGTTATAATTTAATTTTTGTAGAGTTCAACATATTGTCTGGATTAGGGTGGGTCGAACTGCCATACCTTGGGTCACCAGTATGGTGGACGAACATTCCGACTGATCTATCTGGAGATGTGCTGGGATAAAGGTTTAAAATAATTATGTGTTATATCGAATGTATGTGAAAAATTACATTTATATAATGTAATTTTTTGATGTGATGATTATTACAGAATAATAATGTGTAATAACAATTATATTTCTAATCACTTTTCTTAAATGGTTGTCTTATTAAAAATTACGAAAATAACGAAAGAGTTCCTCGTGATGAATGCACACCGCGAAGCTCGGTACGTGTACAAGATACTTCCAGCATGCCTGCAGCAGGACGAAGATATTCGTGACTACGTGTCCTGCAAGGAGTTCTTCGAAGGCTGCACCACTTCCGATCCGGATGCTCCTCATTCCTGCAAGTTGCTATGTCGCAAAGCAGCAGCAGCAGCCAACACCAGCGCCACTTTCTCCATCAGTGAAGGGTCCGCAAAGTTAGAAACATGTACGCCTCTGCACACCAGGCGACCGCTGACCTCATGCAGCTAAACACATCAGGTCTCCGACACAGCACCAGCATAACCTTCACGTTGATGACAAGCGACGATAAGCTTCCAGCACATGAGCGCTCCAGGCAGACTATTAACACTACCACAGTTTATGCCCACCACAGCTATTTCTATCACACCGAAACCACGATCTTCGATGCATGAGGTGATGTACACCAGCTCCTTCGAGTCAGGTACAGTGAACTGTTACCTTAACACCTTCCCTGTGTTCCGATGAGCAGAATACTGGCTGGGCAACCCCCATATGAGGATGTTGTGAAAAACATGGAGGCCTGCGATGGTGTGAATTATGTCTGCCTCTACTGCACCTTGGTGCATGCGTACAACCCAAGCTTCGTGAACCCCGAAGGCAAGTCAAAGGTTATGCTATGGATAGAATCTGCAGCGATGGTGAAACCTGCACAGTGTACGACATGAGGTCGGATATAACACTATTATGAAGCACTGATGAATTATGGGAACTGAACAAGGGTGAAACAATCATCATTAAAGAAGGCATCCAGTGTAGGAACTACGGAAAACGACGATGGGGGCAGGAAACAGTGATTCGTTTCTGTGAAGAATGCGATGGCGAGACGCATAGACTCCTACTGGACGAAGAAGCTGCATGGTTCCGATCGTCGAGTAGACCACGATTTGTCGCAGCCTGTTGTGCGAGGTACACACAAGCTCACTAGGTGATGTTGGGGAAGGACAGCGGATAATAACAAACTATATTAAGAAACAGTATTTCGAACAGGGCCACATGTTGTGAATAAACTTATAGTTGCTAATTATATATTTAGGCACATGGTGTGTGACGGTGTTTATAAAAAAAAACAGACAAAGTTTTTATAAAAAAAATCTTTGTGTCTTAAAAATTATTATGCTTGTCGATGCACGAATAATACAAAAATATGTCGCAATATAAATGCAAAAAAAAAATACATAAATAAAACTTTTTCTTTGTTTGTCAATGAAAACTAATATTGTTCAACATGTATGTGAAAATGTAATAAGAAAGATTGATGAATAAAAAATGTGTACAGTTTTACAATAATTAAATCGATCAGTGGATAAAGGAACTAAGTCACAAAATCAAAGTTTTGAGGAGAGGCATGAAAGGTTGTACATCAGATTTTTTATACCAGTCCATTTAATTGTTATCCAAGTCGACTGGGTGACATACTCTTACTATATTTATGTGAAAAGATAAAATAATGATATATTATAAATTAATTAAACAATTAGTCCTGGTTCCTTTCTCCACTGATTGGGTGCATCCTGAGAATATTCATAGAAAATATTCCATTAATATTTATTTCTAAAAATGAAATGTTTATTACTGCATTGAGCAAATATCACACATAACATGTACCGATATTGTTATCTATTTCACGAAGTATCTACTAGAAATGTTAATGGATAATCAAATCTGGAAGCGAACTCTGCATATTCCTACATTAAAGGGACTATCATCCTTGCAGTTATAACTCATTAAACACTCATGATAAATAATACACTAGAGTCCATCGACAAAGTATAAGTCAACTCCCTGGGATGACTTAGGCCAAGACACGATATTTTTGTAAAACTACTGCTCTTCAGCAAACGGTTCGAAATACTTGATCAATTTGCTAATGTCTTCTAACATCTTGTGTCTGATTGGCACTTGACCACTCTCATAGACCATATGAATTGTCATGTCAAGTAGAATGTTCGAGTGCTTCTGAAGTCTAAATGTATGAAATACCAAACTATCTGTGAATGGTGAGGCAAAAACACCACCTGGAATATCTGCGGTATACTTAATTGCTTAAAACTGGCAGGGGTAAAACATGGTTTTCCACCTCGAGGAAGTTTACTTTTGGCAGTTGCATCAGACAGTACCGTCTTTTTGAAATATGTGGGACACCACTTGTCAAAATGGAAAACCTCATGGCTACTGTCAACCATCTTTACTGTGATATCAGGCATACAGTTAGCAATCACTTCAACATATTGTTTAGGAATATAGAAGTGATCAAATTTCTCTAGTATACTGTTATATTACCAAAAACACGATTACAGGGAAAGAATGATAACCCTCGTACCGCAAATCGGTGACATATTGTTTTCAGTTGACGCCAGCATGAAACTAGCCCCATACACATTCTAAGAACTGTATGATTTGGGTTCTGATCAGGTTCCCCGTCTGAGAAAAGATACAGTTAAATTACTTTACTTGATATGAAAGTGTTGATGTAGTCATATAAAACAGAGGACCTTTCGTTGGCACTCTTGTGTCCTTCATCTTCACGGTACGCGTACATTACAGAACATCTGGATTTGAGGTCTTAAACACGGAAATACTTTGCCCATAAGTGGCATAGATAAAAACTTTCCTGTACTGGTATGCATGGCAGTGGCAGGTTCGGCGTAAAGCCAAAGACTAAACCTCCGATATGTTCTCCTTTATGGCACAGTGCCTCTACTTATTTTATTGACTTGCAGAATTTTGCACTTCTTCGTTTGTGTATGTTAAACTTTGGCTCTGCTGCTCGCTTTATGCTATGTGAGAACTTTTTATCTTGGTTTTCAGTAGTTCATATTTACATCATATGTCAACCTTTGGAGATACAAATCTTCAGTTGACGTTTTGTGTAAAGTATTATATATAAAAAGTTACTTTAACTGCAGAGTTTGGATGATTCTGAAGTTACAATTGGTGCATTTGCTTGATGTTCGGAGAAGAATACAAATATTAATATTTAATATGCTTGCGAATAAGTTTAGTAACATATTCAGAGATTTTATTTACCTTTGGGTCCTTCCCTCTTTGATATCGTGGAGATTGTCCCAAAAAAGCAACTTTGTAAGGCGAAATACTTTTTTTTGGGTGACAAGATTCAAGAAAGCATGACTACACACTCTTATTCGTTCGCTTCCACACATGACATGATACTAAAATGATGCTTCACATTCTTAACTTCCACCATCTGATTTCCTATGTCTCCTTATTTTGACTTCCTGTGTTCTAATTAATCGCTGTAAATGGAGATCTTGGGTAATTTTTTCAAGTAGATCTAAAGACGTTGTAAGAAAACATCTTTGCATGCAAGTTGTATGATTATGTGTGTTCGGGGACAATGTATTTTATATGGGACGAAGCCGGCAACTGGCACCGACCGGCTGCAAAGCTGTGATGTAAGCCAACCACCATCTTGGATCCAGGGAACATTTAACCTTGACGTTTTGCCACCAACGAGCGTGCAGGGGCTTGAAAATTAAAACCAATGTCTGGATTTCACAACATGCATTATGCCGCCTTCTCTCCTAGACACTGTTTAAGGGTTATGGAAATGTCTCTCTGTTCTTCAGTTCTCGAAATATGAGGATAAGTCTTTGAACTCTTGAACACTGTGATGCGTGGTTGCCTAAACCTGGGGCGCCAGTCCACGATCAAATAACTGTGACTATATAACACCAAGAACAAAATTTGAACTAAACCATATATTTCTGCGGTGATCGTTTAATTGACACTTTATTTGAAGTAACAATATCATCACACAAAGAAGCAGTTGAAAAACGGTAATANACCTCAGGTCTCCGACACAGCACCAGCATAACCTTCACGTTGATGACAAGCGACGATAAGCTTCCAGCACATGAGGGCTCTACGCAGACTATTAACACCACCACAGTTTATGCCCACCATAGCTATTTCTATCACACCGAAACCACGATCTTCGATGCATGAGGTGATGTACACCAGCTCCTTCAAGTCAGGTACAGTGAACTGTTATCTTAACACCATCCCTGTGTTCCGATGAGCAGAATACTTGCTGGGCAACCCCATATGAGGATGTTGTGAAAAACATAGAGGCCTGCGATGGTGTGAATTATGTCTGCCTCTACTGCACCTTGGTGCCTGCGTACAACCCAAGCTTCGTGAACCCCGAAGGCAAGTCAAAGGTTATGTTATGGATAGAATCTGGAGCGATGGGGAAACCTGCACAGTGTACAGCATGAGGTCGGACATAACACTATTATGAAGCACTGATGATCTGTGGGAACTGAACAAGGGTGAAACAATCATCATTAAAGAAGGCATCCAGTGTAGGGACTACGAAAAACGACGATGGGGGCAGGAAACAGTGATTCGTTTCAGTGAAGAATGCGATGGCGAGACGCATTGACTCCTACTGGACGAAGAAGCTGCATGGTTCCGATCGTCGAGTAGACCACGATTTGTCGCAGCCTGTTGTGCGAGGTACAGACAAGCTCACTAGGTGATGTTGGGGAAGGACAGCGGATAATAAAAAACTATATTAATAAACAGTATTTCGAACAGGGCCATATATTGTGAATAAATGTATGGTTGCTAATTATATTTTTAAGCACATGGAATGTGACGGAGTTTAAAAACAAACACAGACACAGTTTTTATAAAAAAAAAATTCTGTCTTAAAAATTATCATGCTTGTCGATGCACGAATAATGAAAAAATATGTCGCAACATAAATGAAAAAAAAAATTCCTTAATGAAACCTTTTCTTTGTTTGTCAATGTAAACTAATATTGTTCAACATGTATGTGAAAATGTAATAAGAAAGTTAATTCACTAAAAAATGTGTTCAATTTTAAAATAATTAAATCGATCAGTGGAGAAAGGGACTAAATCACAAAATCAAAGTTTTGAGAAGAGGCAAGAAAGGTTGTACATCAAATTTTTTTATATCCATCCATTTAATGTTTGTCCAAGTCGACTGGGTCACATACTCATAGTATATTTATGTGAAAAGATAAAATAATTATATATTATAAATTAATAAAACAAATATTCCTGGTTCCTTTCTCCACTGATTGGGTGCATCCTGAGAATATTCATAGAAAATATTCTGTTAATATGTATTACTTAACATGAAATGTTTATTACTGCATTGAGCAATTATCACACATAGCATGTAACGACATTGTTATCTATTTCACGAAGTGTCTACTAGAAAAGTTAATGGATAATTAAATCTGGAAGCCAACTCTGCATGTTCTTACATTAAAGGGACTATCATCCTTGCAGTTATAACTCATTAAACACTCAAGATAAATAATACACTACAGTCCATCGACAAAGTATAAGTCAAGTCCCTGGGATGACTTAGGCCAAGACACGATATTGTTGTAAAACTACTGCTCTTCAGCAAACGGTTCGAAATATTTGATCAATTTGCTAATGTCTTCTAACATCTTGTGTCTGATTGGTACTTCACCACACTCATAGACCACATGAACTGCCATGTCAAGTAGAATGTTCGCGTGCTTCTGAAGTATAAATGTATGAAATACCAAACTATATGTGAATGGTGAGGCAACAACACAACCTGGAATATCTGCGGTATACTTAATAGCTTGAAACCGGCAGGGTCAAAACCTGGTTTTTCACCTCGAGGAAGTTTACTTTTGGCAGTTGCATCAGACAGTACCGTCTTTTTGAAATATGTGGGACACCACTTGTCAAAATTGAAAACCTCATGGCTACTGTCAACCATCTTTGCTGTGATATCGGGCATAAAGTTAGCAATCACTTCAACATATTGTTTAGGATTATAGAAGTGATCAAATTTCTCTAGTATACTGTTATATTACCAAAAACACGATTACAGGGAATGAATGATAACCCTCGTACCGCAAATCGGTGACATATTGTTTTCATTTGACGCCCGCATGAAACTAGCCCCATACACATTCTAAGAACTGTATGATTTGGGTTCTGATCAGGTTCCCCGTCTGAGAAAAGATACAGTCAAATTACTTTACTTGATATGAAAGTGTTGATGTAGTCATATAAAACAGAGGACCTTTCGTTGGCACTCTTGTGTCCTTCACCTTCACGATACGCGTACATTACAGAACATCTGGATTTGAGGTCTTAAACACGGAAATATTTTGCCCATAAGTGGCATAGATAAAAACTTCCTTGTACTGGTATGCTTGGCAGTGGCAGGTTCTGCATAAATCCAAAGACTAAACATCCGATATGTTCTCCTTTATGGCACAGTGCCTCTACTTATTTTATTGACTTGCAGAATTTTGCACTTCTTCGTTTGTGTATGTTCAACTCTAGTCTGCTGCTCGCTTTATGCTATGTGAGAACTTTTTAACTTGGTTTTCAGTAGTTCATATTTACATCATATGTCAACCTTTGGAGATACAAATCTTCAGTTGACGTTTTGTGTAAAGTATTATATATAAAAAGTTACTTTAACTGCAGAGTTCGGATGCTTCTGAAGGTACAATTGGTGCATTTGCTTGATGTTCGGAGGAGAATACAAATATTAATATTTAATATGCTTGTGAATAAGTTTAGTAACACATTCAGAGATTTTATTTACCTTTGGGTCCTTCCCTCTTTGATATCGTGGAGATTGTCCCAAAAAAGCAACTTTGTAAGGCGAAATACTTTTTTTTGGGTGACAAGATTCAAGAAAGCATGACTACACACTCTTATTCGTTCGCTTCCACACATGACATGATACTAAAATGATGCTTCACATTCTTAACTTCCACCATCTGATTTCCTATGTCTCCTTATTTTGACTTCCTGTGTTCTAATTAATCGCTGAAAATGGAGATCTTCGGTATTTTTGTAAAGTAGATCTAAAAACGTTGTAAGAAAACATCTTTGCATGTCAGTTGTATGATTATGTGTGTTCGGGGACAATGTATTTTATATGGGACGAAGCCGGCAACTGGCACCGACCGGCTGCAAAGTTGTGATGTAACCCAACCACCATCTTGGATCCAGGGGACATTTAACCTTGACGTTTTGCCACCAACGAGCGTGCAGGGGCTTGAAAATTAAAACCAATGTCTGGATTTCACAACATGCATTATGCCGCCTTCTCTCCTAGACACTGTTTAAGGGTTATGGAAATGTCTCTCTGTTCTTCAGTTCTCGAAATATGAGGATAAGTCTTTGAACTCTTGAACACTGTGATGCGTGGTTGCCTAAACCTGGGGCGCCAGTCCACGATCAAATAACTGTGGCTATATAACACCAAGAACAAAATTTGAACTAAACCATATATTTCGGCGGTGATCGTTTAATTGACACTTTATTTGAAGTAACAATATCATCACACAAAGAAGCAGTTGAAAAACGGTAATANGCGGTGATCGTTTAATTGACACTTTATTTGAAGTAACAATATCATCACACAAAGAAGCAGTTGAAAAACGGTAATATTTTCGAATAAAGACTATTTTAAAGTTAAAAATAATAACACAGAGAAACCTCGAAACCAGTACATAGCCAAAATTAATATTCCATTTAAAACTCGTATAATTTTATATTTACAGATTTATAACAACAAAATTTAAAATTTACTTATTATTTTTAACGTAATTTCATGATCTTGATTTAGTATCCAAAATTCGCATAATACGAGAACATTCCATATTCCTCAACTATTTGTCATGTGCATCGCAGATTTCTTCAAACCAAGCAGAAACACAGTGGCATGGCAGGATCAAGGTACACGCAGAAAAATATTGTTAATCTCGAGGCACAATTACGATAATAGGAACAAATAGGAGGCACCAACCTTAAATTGGAATAGAAAAACGCCCTTTGTTAAGTGAGACAGTGCTTGAACTCGCAGCATTCTAAACATTTAGGCAACGAAAACAAGAGAACTTTATTTTTACTCCAGTAGAATATTTACGGGGATATTTTACTTTACCATAGCATGATAAAGAATCTCATGTATTACTACACTAATATTTTATCGTTAAAAAATGCGTTTATTTTGTGATAGTGAAGGAAATAACTGAAATAACTAATTCAACAGATACAAAATAATTGAAATAGGTATAATATTAATTTTTATACCCAGTCGTTATTCTTACTTTGGAAATGTTCGAAGCATCGCGATCATTTCAAATAGCATACATGATTGTATCTGTTTTAATTTCATAAAACTACAATAAAATATTGCACATATTAACCTTTTTAAAGGCGTTCAATATAATCAGTTTAGTCTTAAAAAAATTCTCTGAAGGAAATGGATACTGCTATGACATTAAACAGGACTGCCTACGTAGTTTGCGCCACTGAAGTTGGCAAAGTTATTCTAGCGCATATACATCACTGGCTCTCACAAAAGCAACATACATGTTAATATCTGATAATCAGTACTTTATTAACTACTCCNCGCATATACATCACTGGCTCTCACAAAAGCAACATACATGTTAATATCTGATAATCAGTACTTTATTAACTACTCAAGCAAATAACCCCATTTATGTGACGAGTGTTACTACGAATGACTTTATGAATTCATACAGTAGTTTATGTTTAAATACAACGTTTTTAAATAAAGAATTCTATGACGAATGTAAATTTCTGGTTTTATCCTTGCCGTTATTTTCCGCCTAAAAACAGTACGAAAAACATAAGGAAAACNCGCATATACATCACTGGCTCTCACAAAAGCAACATACATGTTAATATCTGATAATCAGTACTTTATTAACTACTCCAGCAAATAACCCCATTTATGTGACGAGTGTTACTACGAATGACTTTATGAATTCATACAGTAGTTTATGTTTAAATACAACGTTTTTAAATAAAGAATTCTGTGACGAATGTAAATTTCTGGTTTTATCCTTGCCGTTATTTTCCGCCTAAAAACAGTACGAAAAACATAAGGAAAACNTGACGAATGTAAATTTCTGGTTTTATCCTTGCCGTTATTTTCCGCCTAAAAACAGTACGAAAAACATAAGGAAAACCACGCAGTACAAACGTGCACTGGCATAGAACCGACACCGGGCACTTAGTAATATATCGCAATGCACTCACCTCACTTTGCACTGTCCGGTATGGAAACAGTATGGGACATAATCGGACGGACACCGACTAGCACACGGACAAATCTCGACTGTAGGGCCACCGGACAGGTACCAAATGTTATTTGTGCATTGTTGCTAATGGTACCATTCACACACACAGGTTGTGAGTCGTCCAATATAGACGGTTGTCATTAGTTAGCCGTGTGTGATTGATTGCAGACAGTGCTTTGTGAGATATTACAAGATAAGTAATTTTGAAATATATGCCAAAATACTGATTTTGCTAGTTGAAGCACGACCTACACTAATGGAAAAAAATCCCAAGATATATAAGGACAGGAACAAATCAAAAGTGTTGACTGGAGTTTCTCATCTTCGTGGTTTTACAATAAACATTCGATTTCAGTCGGCTATGCAATTTGTCATTCCTCGAAATATACGAAACTTACGAACATAATTGAAAATTTTCTTATCACCTTCGCGTATATCTTTAAAAAGAATGTGTAATGTTCCAAGTATTTCCCTTTTCAGAATTACATTGCAAACCCAATGCAAGGTTGGTCCGTAATAATTTTCGGCGACGGTATAAATGCAGCATAACTAATAACAAATTACACTTTATTGAATATCAGTTCACTCGCATAGCTGACTGATATTCGCACGTACAGATGCCATCGGAGTAAAACTGTGTTTGTGAAGTGGGAATGGACGAGTGTGTGTGCAGCAGGAACGAGTGTGTGTGCGGTGGGGTCGGACAAATGCTTGTGCGGTGATGGCAAGTGTGTGTGTGCGGCGGGTACGAGTGTGTGGAGAAGGGACGAGTGTGTGTGCGGCGGGTACGAGTGTGTGGGAGAAGGGACGAGATGTGTTCGGTGATGGCAAGTGTGTGTGCGGTGGGTACGAGTGTGTGGGAGAAGGGACGAGATGTGTTCGGTGATGGCAAGTGTGTGTGCGGCGGGTACGAGTGTGTGGGAGAAGGGACGAGTGTGTTTGCGTTGATGGCAAGTGTGTGTGTGCGGCGGGTACGAGTGTGTGGGAGAAGGGACGAGTGTGTGTGCGGTGATGGCAAGTGTGTGTGCGGCGGGTACGAGTGTGTGGGAGAAGGGACGAGTGTGTGTGCGGTGATGGCAAGTGTGTGTGTGCGGCGGGTACGAGTGTGTGGGAGAAGGGACGAGTGTGTGTTCGGTGATGGCAAGAGTGTGTGCGGTGGGTACGAGTGTGTGGGAGAAGGGACGAGTGTGTTTGCGTTGATGGCAAGTATGTGTGTGCAGCGGGTACGAGTGTGTGGGAGAAGGGACGAGTGTGTGTATACAGCCTGGATGGGCGAGTGTTTGAGTGCTTGTGCAGCAAAGACAAGTGTGTGTGCGGCGGAGACTGACAAAGAGTGTGTGCGTCGAGGACGGACGACTGTGTGTACCGGAGGGTTGAGTGAGTGTGGCAGGGACAGACGAGTGCATGTGTGGCGGGGATGGACGGGTGTGTGTGCATTAGAGATGGCCGAGTTCATATGCGGTTGGGTCTAGCGTGTGTGAGGCAGGGACAGATGATTGTTTGTGTGCAAGTATAGGTGTGTGGTAGAGATGGACGAATGTGTGTTCGGTTATGGATGGATATGTGTGTATGTAGCAGAGATGGACAAGTGTGTGTGTGGCAGGACCAAATATGTGTGCGATGGGGAGTAGTGTGTGTACAGCGGGACGGACANTGTGTGGTAGAGATGGACGAATGTGTGTTCGGTTATGGATGGATATGTGTGTATGTAGCAGAGATGGACAAGTGTGTGTGTGGCAGGACCAAATATGTGTGCGATGGGGAGTAGTGTGTGTACAGCGGGACGGACAAGTGTGTGTGTTGCGGGGACGAGTGCGTGTCATGGGAATGGACGAGTGTGTGTGTGGCAGGAATGGACGAGTGTCTGTTTGGCAGGGACTAGTTTGTGTGCAGTAGAAACGATTGGGTGTGTTTGTGGCAGGGACGAATGTGTGTTGAGCAGGGAGGAATGTGTGTGTAGCAGGGACGATTGGGTTGCAGTGGCGACGAGTTTGTGTGCAGTGTGGATGTGTATGGGTCGTGGGAAAGAGTGTGTGCAGTGTGAAGATTAGTATGTATAGTCAGGATGGACGAGTGTGCGAGCGGCAGGGACAAGTGTGTGTGCTGTGGGCACACGCACCGTGGCTGGGACAGACGTTTGTGTGTGCAGTGGGAATGAGTGTGTGACAATGGGAATGGCCGAGTGCCTGTGTGGCATGGAAAACTGTGTAGGCAGCAGGGATGAGTATGTGTGTGGCCAGGATGGACAAGTGTGTGACAAGTAAAAGTGTGTGTGCAGTGAGGATGGACGAGTGTGTGTGCGGCGGGGATGGATGAATATGTGTGTGGTGGCAACAGACGAGTGTTTGTGCTGCAAGTCCATGTGTGTGCGACAGGGAAGAGTGAGTGTGGGGCGGCAATAATGGAGTGTGTGTGCAGTGGGCATGAAGGCGGCTTAGTGCTGTGGTAACAAGTGTTTGTTCAGTGGGGATGGACGAGCATGTGTGCGGAAATGATGAGCGTATGTGCCACAGGGACAGGTTTGTGTGCGGCGGGGAATTATGGGTGAGTACGGCAGGGACGAACATGTGTATTGAGGTTGGACGAGCGTGAGTTGGGGGGGATGGACGAGTTCATGTGTGGTAGGGTGGACGAGTGTGTGTGCTAACAAGCCGAGTGTGTGTGCGATGGAAAACAATGTGTGTGTGGTAGCAACGGACGTGTGGGTGCCACAGACATGTAGGAGTGTGTGTGACCGAAACAAGTGTGTGCAGTGGGGATAGACGAGTGTGTGAGTGACAGAGACATACGAGTATCTGTGAGATGGGGACAAACGAGTGTGTGTACAGTGGGGATGGACGAGTGTGTGTGTAGTGGGGACAGACGAGTGTGTGTGTGGTGGGGATGGACGAGTGTGTGTGTGGTGAGGATGGACGAGTGTGTGTGTGGTAGGATTGGACGAGTGTGTATCCGGTGGGGATGAACGCGTGTGTATTCAACAAGGACGAGTGTTAGTGTGGCAGGATGGACAAGTGTGTTCGTAGCAGAGATGAGTGTGTTTTCGGCAGAGATGGAGGAGTGTGTGTGTGTGGCAGGGATGGGTGAGTGTGTGTGGCGGGGACAGACAAGTGTTAGTGTTGCAGGGTTGTACTATTGTGTGTGGTGGCGATGGACGATTGTGTGTGATGCGCGGAAGGCCAGTGTGTATGCATCAAGAATGGACACGTGTGTGTGCGGCGAGGATGGACGAGTGTGTGTGTAGCGTCGATAGAAGAGTGTGTGGGCAGCTGAGATGAGTGTGTGGGTGTTGGAAGAAGTGTGTGCAGTGTGGAAGGATAAGTGTAAGTGCGGCAGAAACAAGTGTCTCTGGGGCAGGTACGAGAGGGTGCACCTGAGGTATGAGTGTGTGTGTTGCCGGGACAGAAAAGTGCACTTGTGGTTGGGACGAGTGTGTGTGGTGGGTTAGAGTGTGCGTGGTTTGTGACGAGTATATGTGTAGCAGAGACGAATGTGTGTGTTGCAGAGACGAGTTTGTGTGGTGGACGAGTGTGGAGCATACGAATGTGTGTGTGGTGGGTACGAGTGTGTTTGTTAGGGACGATTGTGGGTTGTGAGGACGAGTGTGTGTGGCGGGGAAGAGAGGGTGTGTGGTGGTGATGAGCATGTTTGAGGCGGGTACGAATGTGTGTGTTTTGGGGAATAGTGTGTGTGGCGGGGACAAGTGTTTGTGTGGTGGGAACGAGTTTGTGTTGCAGAAACGAGTGTGTGTGGTGGGGACGAGTGTGTGTGGTGGGAACGAGTGTGTGTGGTGGGAACGAGCGTGTGTGTTGCATGGTCAAGTGTATTTTTTGGGACGAGAGTGTGTGGCGGAACGATTGTGTTTGGTAAAGGCAAGTATTTGTATGCCGGGTATGTGTGTGTGGCGGAGACGAGGATGTGTGGTGGGGAAGATTGTGTGTGGTAAGTACAAGTGTGTGCAGCAGGGACGAGTGTGTTGTGGGGATGATGATGTGTGGGAGGACGAGTATGTTTGTGTGTGACGTGGGAGTGTGTTTGTGGCTGGATGAGAGTGTGTGTGGTGGGGACGATTGTGTGTGGTGGAGGCGAGTGTGCGTGGGGTGGGGAGGAGTGTGTGTGGTGGGGTATAATGCATGTGGTGGGGACGAGAGTGTGTGTGGTGGGGTTGATTGTGTGTGACCGGGGTGAGTGTGTGTATGGCAGGGACTAGTGTGTGTGTGGCAGGGACTAGTGTGTGTGTGGCGGAGACGAGTGTGTTTGGTGGGGACGAGTGTGTGTCATGGGGAGAAATGTGTGTGTTTTGGGGACGAGTGTGTGGCAGTTATGAATGTGTTGTAGGGACGAGTGTGTGTTCGTGGTGAAGACGAGTGTGTGTGACGGGGACGAGTGTGTGTGTTTTGGGGACCAGTGTGTGTGGTGGGCACTAGTGTTTGTCTGGCTGGGACTAGTGTGCGTGGTGTGGACGAGTTTGTGTTCCGGGGATGAGTGTGTATGTTGGGGACAAAAATGTGTTAGGGGCGGGTACGATCTTGCATGGTAGAGACGAGTTTGTTTGTTAGGAAGAGTGTGTTTTTCGGTGACGAGTGTGTGTGGCCGGGACGTGTGTGTGGTGCGGACGAGTGTGTGTTGTGGAGACGAATGTGTGTTTGGCAGAGGCGAGTGGGTTTGCGGCTGGACGAGTCTGTGTGGTGGGGGACCAGATTGTGTGTGATGGGGATAATTGTATGTAGTGGGGGCGAGTGTATGAGGGGCGGGGACGAGGGTTAGTGTGGCGGGGATGAAAGCGTATTTTGAGGACGACTGTGTGTGTTTGATATGAGTCTGTGTGGTGGGGAGATTGTGTGTGTAGCGGGGACGAGTGTGTGTGGGGACGAGTGTTTTTGTGGTAGGGACGAGACTATGTGTTTTGGGTACCAGTGTGTGTGGCTGGTATGAGTGCTTGTGTGGTGGGGACGAGTGTGTGTGTTTGTTATGTATTTGTGTGGCGGGGGGATTGTGTGTGCAGCGGGGACGAGTGTGTGTGGGGACGAGTGTTTTTGTGGTAGGGATGAGTGTGTGTGTTTTTGGGACGAGGGTTAGTGCGGCGGGGATGAAAGTGGATTTTGAGGACGAGTGTGTGTGTTTGTTATGAATATGTGTGGCGGGGAGACTGTGTGTGTAGCGGGGTCGAGTGTGTGTGGGGAGGAGTGTTTTTGTGGTAGGGACGAATGTGTGTGTTTTGGGGACTAGTGTTGTGTGGCTGGTATGAGTGTTTGTGTGGTGGGGACGAGTGTGTGTGGTGGAGACGAGTTTTTGTTGCGGAGATGAGTGAGTGTGTTGGGGTCGAGTGAGTGAGGTGGCGTCGAG
>NQII01006722.1:0-43050 GCA_002778355.1 Clitarchus hookeri
TCCAGCCTTGTGCGAAATTTGGTTTCGTCTCAGTGTTCGTCAGTGCTGTCTTAGGTGTGTTGTCCTTGGTTTTTTAATTTTTTTCCGTTTGATTGAAACGATCTGTATTCTTATGTGTCGGCATCGTTGTGTCGTCTAGACTTGTGGCTGTTACTCTATCGTTGTGTGATCCGGTCAGGTACCCANTTATGTGTCGGCATCGTTGTGTCGTCTAGACTTGTGGCTGTTACTCTATCGTTGTGTGATCCGGTCAGGTACCCAAAAATGTTTGGTCTTTGTCTCTGTGCTTGTCTGTGCTGTCTTAATGTTGGTGGTCCTTGTAATTTAATTTTTTTTTCATAATAAGTGTTGTTTTTTTATTTTGTTTGCTATGGTTTATTTAACAGACAAATTTCCTTGTGGGATTAATTATACATTTAATTTATATATTTTAACTACAGCTATGCTCGGATTTTTGATTGTGTTCGTTTTTAGCCTACTTTGCGAAGGAAATGAATGGTTATTAGATCACATTCCGTACTGTGCCTGTGTGTGTAGGTGTGTGTATGTGTGTGTAGGTGTTATGTGTGTGTGTAGGTGTGTATATGTGTGTGTGCCTGAGTGTGTTTATGCTTGTACCCCCTTTTATATTTTTGAACGCGTGAAGCGAGTTTCACCAAACTCTGTACACCCTGTACATTGTAAGTAGACTCTACTTTTGTAATTTTTGACCACACAGGGCACTTACTTTCAAAATTGCAATGATTTTAATATTATGGATAATATTTTATACCTTGGAAACTATTAAACCCATTTTATCGAAACTTTGTGTGCTGACAGCGCAATTTGTAATTATCGCATTTAGAGATAAATATCGTTGTTGGTCAGTCATTTTGGAAGATGATGATATATGAAAAAATTTATCTTTAACAATATCTCTTAAAAACTACCAAACCAATTTTCGAAAATTGGGCATGTATGGGAAACTTTCATAGGCCAGGTAAATCCAAGTAATGAAACTTAGTAAGGCTCTTATTTTCAAAATGGTAGTCACACAAATATTTTAGGTTTGTTTGGTATAACTACCATGTCGTTTAACCAATTTATACCAAATTTTATATGCTGATAATGTATATTATAAGCAACATATAATCCTAAAACAACCACATTTATCCACCATTTTTAAGAATAAATCTAAATTAATTAATATATTTTTGTGTAAATTCTCGCTAAACAATTCACAGATTACTATCAAATTTGGTATCCAAGAAATTACTGTGGTGGGTGGGATGTATAAATATGTTTCAAGCATGTAATTTTACTTCTTTTCCAAAAAATTACCATGAAATAAATTTCAACTTAACTTTTATGCTAGGAATGTATATAACATACCACAAATTTGTCTATACGGAGTCTCTTTTTCTGTCCTCAATTTTATAATATAGTGTGAAATGGATAAATAAAATTTTTATATGCTAGCTTCGAAAACATTTGACCGATTCCTATCAAATTTCGTAATTTAGTAGATCTACGGTAGAAGATGGTAAATTATGTTTTTTATGTACATTATCTGCTTATTTTCAAAATGGTGGCCATATAACTATTTTAGTTTTGTGTTATATAGTAGAAACAATGTAATTAACTCCAGTGAATCTTTGTATACTGACTTACAACCCTCAAATCTGTCCACACAAAATCTCTTTTGTCCTCCATTTTCTAAAATAGTATCACATGAAAAATAAAAATTACTTGATATTTTCGAAAAAAAATACTGANCTTTTGTCCTCCATTTTCTAAAATAGTATCACATGAAAAATAAAAATTACTTGATATTTCCGAAAAAAAATACTCATTTTAACCAAATTAAGCAAACAAGTAGCCCTACGGCTGGCCAAGTAAACTGATACTTTTTGGGAGGGTCAGAAACACACATATTATCTAAATAGCAGCTATATAAAAATTTCAGCATAGAATATTTTATCTACAAAACTACAATACAAATTTCAACTTAACTTTGTAAGCTCGCAGTATCAATTATATAGTCTATGCAAAGTCTCATTTCTCCGTCATTTTGTAAGATAGCCTTACATGAAATAATATAATTTTTGTCGTGTCTCGGGAAACCATCAACCAATTTTTTTTTTNATTTTGTAAGATAGCCTTACATGAAATAATATAATTTTTGTCGTGTCTCGGGAAACCATCAACCAATTTTTTTTTTAATTTGTCGAAAAAGTTGTACTGCGGTAGGCCATCCTAATTTATGTATTTTAAGTGTGTAAGTCTCTAATTTTCCGAGTGGCCCATCTACAAATTTTTAAGCATAGTGTGCTATATCTAGGAAACTTAAATGCAACATTCAGTGGTTTCATTTTTGCTGTAGAACGAAGTTGGAAACATACCGCTGAAACTCCACTTTATCTTACACAGTCAGTTGCACCCACTTAAACCACATGATCAATTGATAGGTTAAACGATATACACGAAATGGCGAAACAATAGTTCTAAGTGTTTAGCCGTAATCCATCCAGAATCACTGACACCTCTAGTGGGTCCTGGAAGAGCCCCATTCATCAATTCTACTTTCTTCCCCCTTTTTTTTGTAAAATGTAGCATACGCGGAAAAAATTGTCCCATAGCGGATATGCACATTAAGAAGCTTCTTTCTGCCGATAACAATTTGTGGACTTCCTGTGTTCCTTTAAATGCAACAATTCTCTGACTTTTGTGTTGAACGAAGGAAATGCCCGCTTATTTACGCTGAATATTCTCACTGGACGGCGCTTAAATATATCCAGCTAAGGTTTCAACACTTCAAATAGTGTATTTACGTTCTTCTGGCAAAACCCTTGATTTATAGCTAGTGACAATGATTGAGGATTGCTCAACGAAATGTATATGTGCCTTTCAAAAAAACGCAACAATTAACGGCTAGCTTCCTTATGAATATTTGAAAATTAACGTCTGATGTTATTGCGGATGGCAAGCATATAAGCTATTCGGTGGGGATATTTCTCTGTTAACCCATATAAACATATTTCCAGCCTCATACATTGTTATATAAATTCATTTGCTAAAGGTTGTTGTAAGACAGGTTTTCTACTTATTTTATGGACAGCCAATTCCTCAACTTTCAGACCTTCGTCTTTTTTAGCCAACTTCCGAAGGAAAGAAAGGCTTTGAGATCACTTTCCTTTCTGTGTGTGAATGTGTTAATGCCGTGATTTATTTCTGTGTGTGTCTTCGCTTTCAATTTTTTAACACTTCAACCGAATTTCACCACCTGACTTGAATAGTTTTTGATCACGCCCAGCACTTCGTTTCAAAATGGTGGTTATTTGAATATTTAAGGTGATATGCCATATCTCGGGAACCATTCAACCCTCGCAAACCAAAATTTTTTATGCTGGCAGAGCATCGTGTAAGGATTAAATTTTGAAATGTATATTGTTATTTGTCCACCATTTTGAAATATACCACAAAATAAAAAATTCAGATTTTATATCACACATTGAAAATTATCAAAGCAATTGTCCTAATATGACCAGTAGGCAATACTGTGGCCAGTCAGGTAAACGTAGATGATTGAACGTTATTAGGTGTTTATTTTGAAAAGGGCAGAAGTGAACATATATTTGGGTTTATTTGGTGTATCTACTGTACCATTTAACCAATTTCGACCAAATTTTGTATGCCACATCGTCAAAACCATGTAATTAATTCAAAATTAACTTTGCATGTTGGCAGTAGATATTACTACTATCATCTGTGTCTACACATAGCATATATTGTCCGCCATTTTGTAAGATAGCACCATATGGATAAATAATAAAGGAATATCATATGTTGAACAATAATTGATTGGTTCTTACCAAATTTGGCAAACAAATAGTACTGTGGCAGATGATGTATGTTTTCCATAGATCAGGCATTTATATTAAAAATGTTGGCTATGTAAATATATTAGATCAGAATCTTTTATAAACGAAACAAATTCCAACTGAACTTTGAATGCTGGCAGTATCAATAACAACCTGAAATTTGTCTGTACAGAGCCTCGTTTCTTCGCCATTTTGTAAGTTAGTCCCACTATAAAAATTACGTTTTTGTGTAATATCCCGGAAACATTCAACCAATTCTTANCGCCATTTTGTAAGTTAGTCCCACTATAAAAATTACGTTTTTGTGTAATATCCCGGAAACATTCAACCAATTCTTATCAGATATGGTGCATGTGTTGTACTGTGGTAGATAAATATATATTTTCGACCCCTCCAACTAAGATTTTCATATTTGCATAAATGCAGTTTTTGAGGAGAACAGTTTAAATATTTGTCAATTCCTACGAATCGGAGATATTTACAATATTTCAGATTATAGGCTACATGAATGACATCTTGTACATAGTTTATTTGCCCTACAGAAAGGCATTTTAATATCCCAATATTCTGTAGTTACGATTTTATTAAACTGAAAATGTTGTGTTAATAACGTCGTATCTTATGTTACGATGTTCTTAATTGGACNGTAGTTACGATTTTATTAAACTGAAAATGTTGTGTTAATAACGTCGTATCTTATGTTACGATGTTCTTAATTGGAGAAATTTGGATAATCAGAAACCTATGCAAAAATAAGGTTTTACAACTTGGGAAATTTATTTAATAATAAAGATCCAGTTATAAAGTTGTTGTAATAGTAACTTACTTTTTCATTACAAAATGCTAATGTATACTTGGAATTGGCTGAACATAGTATTGCTGAGATTTTTTTTGTAAAGAACATAATATTTAGTAAAAACCATACACACTGACGCTGGTTTAAAAAAAAAATTAAAAAATATGTAAAACAATTTTAAGCATACAGATATACCATTTTAAATTATTTTTAGTGTTATAAATCATTTTTACTGTTTGAAAAACTGCACCAACAAAATTATTAATACTATGAAACTTCTTGAAAAATAAAAAATAAACATACACTGGAGTTGTGAGTTTATTCCTTCAATGAATCAGGTGTACAACCTTGCTTCGGCCGTGTTTTTGCCAACATTTGAGGCTTTATTGTTAAAACGTGATTACATATTTATGATTAAAAGCACTGTCCGTCGCTAGTCGCTACTTTGTCCCATCTCTCTGGCAATTTTCGGATACCATCTCGACAAAACGATTTGTCTTTTGAGGAGACCTACGAATCTATCCATTTTTTGACTGCTTCATACGAGCGGAAATGCTGATCGGCCAGGCCGTTTACCATCGATCGCAACAAATGGTAGTTGGAAAGAGCAACGTCTGGAGAGTAAGACGGGTGGGGTACGACCTCCCATTTCAGGGTTGCCACGTATGTCTTGACCGGTCTTGCGACATGTGGCCGAGCATTGTCCTGCTGGAGGATAACTTTATCGTGTCTCTCTTTGTTCTGTGGCCAATTCTCCTTCAAAACTCGGCTCAAACGCATCGATTGCGTTCGATACCGATCCCCTGTGGTGGTTTCACTCGGTTTAGAGAGCTCACAAGATACCACACCGAGGTGACCTTGGCGCCGTGCATATTAGGTCTGGCCGTCGACGTGGAGGCATGCCCGGGCATTCCCCATGATTTTCTGCGCTTGGGATTATCGTAGTGGACCCATGTTTCGTCGCCGGTCATAATGTGATGTTAAAACCCCTTCCGATTCTGTCTTTGAACCAGCTGTTCACAAGCAAAGAAATGCCGTTCAACATCTCTCGGTTGCAATTCGTACGGAACCCAATTTCCTTGCTTCTGAATCATTCTCATGGCTTTGAGGTGTTTTGAAATGGCTTGTTGCGTCACTTCCAATGATTCTGCCAATTCATCTTGCGTTTGGCACGAGTCTTCATTAAGTAATGCCTCCATTTCGGAATCTTCGAAACTTTCCTCTCTTCCACCGCCATGCCGGTCCTAGACGTCAAAATCGCCACTCTTAAAGCGTTGAAACCACTCAAGACACGTTCATTCTCTAAGAGCCGCCTCACCATACGTTTTCTTGAAATGGAAGCAGAAAGTCAACAATTACCGCACATGCCGAGCATTTGTCTCCAAAACTGACATCTTCGCTCGAGAATAAATTTATGATGCAAACACAAATTCACTAATTTAGTGATGTCGTTACGTTGACAGATGTCCAAGCTTACCCTGTGACATTATTGATCTACATATTTCCACCAGCACCTACCACTGCATCCATCGATTGATAAACGGTGGAAGCAAAATTGTACACCTGATATATTTTTCAATCACTAAATGATGTTATTTATTTGGCTACATTAGACTTAAGGTTGAAATGGCAGATTTTTAAACCACTGAAATGAGATTACATTCATACACCGACAGCTTACCTCCATAATGTGAAAAGATGCACGATTTCCTCGTCGTTTGCGGAATAGATTGAGAGCCACCTCCTCTTTTCCTTCGTGGTATTACTTGGTATTACTTCTGTGAAACTTATTTTACAGTGTATGGTTTACCCATGGCTTTCGCTGTGTGGATAAGCATAACCCATTGGTCTGTTACATAGATAGTTTGGCCTTTTCTTCTTCTTTCAATAACAGTACGCACTGAACTTCCTTCATTTTGTGTCCCTTTACCAAAATTCTGTGGGTGATGGATACAAACAGTTTCAAACTTGAAGAAAGACACTCCAAACTAAATCCTTTTATGGTTCGGCCCTGCACAATTCCCAGAATAGAATTTAAAATCAGTAATGACGTCTTGAACTTTCAACTTGATGTATTTTATGAAAAAGCTCTCAATTTCGTTTGAACTTCGCTTCCCAATTTGCTCATGCTACAAGTAGCAATAACCTTCGGAATTTCTTAGATGAAATACAGTGAAATTGTAACATGCGTATATCCTTTTGTAGTAGAATAAGCTCGCTTGAGACTTTGGTATGTCCAAAGATTTTTGAAGGTCGAAAGAGGACCCACACAATGATTTTTCATTTTGGGCTCTAGTTTTATCGCGGTTCTTCATTTCTCGCATTAAAGTTTCTTTTCTTCATATGTATTTCCATTTACTTTTCCGTTTATTCTTTTTATGAGGTATCTTGACAAAGTGAATAGAATTGATCCTGTTTAGGAATTAAGAATACTAGATAGAATTATTTGCTGAATAAGTCTGAGTACTGTCTTACGGTTGCTAAGTGACAGATGTTTATCATTTCCATCTTAATACATGTTGTACATTTAAGTGACTGTTAAGCCTTCCTCCGAGTATTTTGGGCGCTGTTTTCTCTTATATTAATAAGTTCCTTCACATCAATTTTACTTCTTCAGGTATGACTTGGCGGCTACGGTTCCAATGCTTGCCTTGTTCGTCAGGGGAAAGTGTTATACTTCTAGAATTAACTAGTTCGTTGAAAGCTGTTCACACCCACATATCAGTAATGTCAAGAGTGTCAAGGAACACATACTTGCAAACTTTTATTCATTCATCCTCTTTCAATAGTCCATAAATAATGAAAGAACTCATCCTGGCCGCCTTCCCATGAACCGTGCCACGCTTTTTCAGTTCCTTAGAAACATTATTATTATAAAATGCCATTGCCTAATGTGATCTCCGAAATTCCAGAACCGGTTGTAAATGGTAAGTCAGTTTTGTTCAGAAAGTTTATCGTGACAGTTATATCGACAAATGGATCCGCGACCAGGCCGCATCTCCTTTACAGGTACTACTTAATTTGTAGCGGTGCTTACATATTCTAAACCTAATTCCATTGCTTCTTTGCGGTGTTAGCGCCTCTCTTTCTCGCAGGGTTTGTCGTCTTGTTGCGGGACCTCGATTTTTTTGGTTGAACTTCCAGGGTTTGATATGTATGCGGGTTCACTGACTGAAGTGTCGCCCACAGTTGTTTCTAATTATTCGTCATTTTCTTTACTATCTTTTCTAAAATACTTGGTTTCAAATCACGTTCCTTCGCGGTTTTCTGATGAACCCAAGCTATTCCTTGTAGTTTCACTTGTGATCTCTTGCTCAGAAGTTATATGCGACGAGCAATTATTTTTAACTTCTACTTCCTTGGTTCTCAAATAAATTTTTTGTGCCATTTTATCTGAAAAAAAACAACAAATAAAGTAATTAAATGTAGTAATGTTATGGCAAATAATGTAGATATCAATATCAGATGCTCAACCTTTTAAGCTTTGCGGAATTTTTATAACCGTGCAATATACACATATTCTAGGTGCCTCAATTAGTTAAGTAATGGGAAGGTGTTTGCGAGTGAAAAAAAATTGGAATGTTGAGTTAAATTTCACAACGTTGTTTGTAAATATAAATTATATGAGTGTGGTTGGCACAACAATGTGAAAATGTACATGCACATTTACCAAACGAATATTTTCATGAAGGCTACCACGGGTTACTGCATAGGAATGTCTCGAACTCAAGTGAACGAGGATACTTGTTACAGCCTATACGGACACGGCCACGTTTAATGACGACTTACAGTAAAAACGTGTTAAAGTGCAATAAAAATAACACCTTCGCTTTTCTGTGAATACTGCATTATGTGCTAAGCCCTACAACGCAAATGAAGTTAAAATTTGCGGGAAAATAATTTGTAGTTTCTGAAGTTAACACAAGATAGCAGTACCTGTTTCATGAACGTTTAATAATACTTTAAAATCAATTTCGTTGGAATAACAGTTTTTGCATTTATGCCCGTTTTTATTTAAAGTCTTTAAGCACACTCATAGCAATTTAGAACTCTGATAGTATTTGTTTGCATGTATAAAAGAACTGTATCGCCTAGCGTCGTCAAAACCTCTTTCGCATATTTCATTAAATAATTTGCATTAATTTTTTAAACTTTTTACAGCCATGACCAAATTCACATTTTGTTTTTTTAGGGTTTGAAATTTAAGGGTGGGTGAATTAAAACTACATGTAGTAAAGCTACTAACATTCAGTTTAGAAACTACGTTCATCACTATTTCGTTATATGTTTGTTTCCTTGGCCTACGACGTTTAATAAACAAAATGTAAAGAATTCTATTCTATTAAATTTGTGCTTTTCTTTAAGGGTAACAACTATGAACACTACATTTAACGAATTGGATGCCTTTTCCAAAAAAATTAAAAAGGTGTTGATTTAACACGAATGAAATACACTGGAGAGCCAAAAAAACTGCTATAGGCGTGCGCATGCAAATTACAGAGATATGGAACCAATCAGAGTAAGGCGATGCGGTCGGCAGCTAGATCGGTTACTGCTGCTACAATGGCAGGTTATCAAGATTTCAGTGAGTTTGGACATGGTGTTATAGTCAGCGTACGAGAGATGGGACACAGCATATCCGATGTAGCGCTAAAATGTGGATTTTCGAGTAAGACCATTTCACTAGTGTACCATGAATATCGGGAATCCGGTAAAAAACCTAAAATTTTTTAAATCGCTGCGGCCGGAAAAATATTGTGAACGAACGGGACAAACGACGACTGACGAGAATCATCTAACGTGACAGANAAATCGCTGCGGCCGGAAAAATATTGTGAACGGACGGGACAAACGACGACTGACGAGAATCATCTAACGTGACAGACGTATAACCGTTTCTCAAATTGGCGCAGATTTCAATGCTGGGGCATCAACAAGTGCCAGCGTGCGAACTAATCAATGGACCATCATATGGGCTTTCGGAGCCGAAGGCACACTCGTGTACCGTTGTTGACTGCACGACACAAAGCTTTACGCCTCGCCTGGGCCCGCCAACACCGCCATTGGACTGTTGAGGACTGGAAACACGTTGCCTTGTCTGACGAGTCTCGTTTTTAAATGTATCGGGCGGATGGACGTGTACGGGTATGGAGACATCCTCATGAATTCATGGACCCTACATGTCAACAGGGGACTGTTCAAGCTGGTGGAGTCTCTGTCATGGTATGGGGGGCGTGCAGTTGGCGTGAAATGGGACCCTAAACATGTCTCGATACGATTCTGACAGGTGACAGATACGTAAGCATCCTGTCCGATCACCTGCACCCATTCTTGTCCATTGTGCATTCCGACAGACGTGGACAATTCCAGCAGGACAATGCGACACCTCACACGTCGAGAGTTGCTACCGAGTGGCTCCAGGAACACTCTTCTGACTTTAGACACTTCCATTGGCCACTTAAATAACCAGACATGAACATTAATGAGCATATCTGGGATGCCTTGCAACGTGCTGTTCAGAAGAGATATCCACCGCCTCGCACTACTATGGGTTTGTGGACTGCCCTGCAGGATTCCTGGTGTGAATTGCCTCCTGCATACCTTCAGACATTAGTCGAGTTCATGCCACGTCGTCTTGCGGCACTTCTGCGTACTCGCGGGGGTCCTACACGATATTAGGCAGGTGTACCAGTATTTTGGTTCTACAGTGTATCTTACATAACAAAATAACATGGCGTTGCTTCCTCCCTTTTTTTTGTAATACCTCCTTGTTATTTATAGCTAATTAAAATTTCATAAGAAAAAATTATGAAGTGAGATGAATGAACAGCCGACGAATTTGCGGACCTATTTGAGGTTTAGTATACAACTCAATATCCATAATTGTACACCCTAAATCCCCAAATATTTAGTGCTTTTACTATGTCACGTGGTTTATTTAGGCCCAAAATACCGGATTTCGACATGGCTTATGACTGAGCTTGCTAAATAATAACACGCACAATCTTATCTTGTAAATGATTTCAACAAGAAGTCTTGTTATTCACTAAAGCAACTATTAGTTTGGCATTCTATGCTCCAATATTAAATTACTTGAGGGCATCACATCTGTCAAAATCACGTAGAACAGAGCACATAGTTACAATACTTACGTATACAAACTTTAAAACCATAACGTTTTATTTTGGGTGCATTGTTTTAACTAAGAAAGAACTAAACACAAAAAGATAAAATTCAATCTTTGTATCTGATGTTAGGTTTTATTGTTGCAAGCCACAGGCCGTTTGGTCAGCAAATATTGGAGCACATGGGCTGAAGATAATAAGTCTACTTAAATTTTGTCGATAGACAACATAGGTGAAAGCAGTAATTATACTATACGTCAAATCGTATCTTATGTTTCGATTTTCTTACAGGGACCAAATTATATAAAAGTAGTTACTGTTGTCATAAATACCGTCTTTACAAATAATGTATTCATATTATGGGTATAATAATTATTTAACAATTAAAGCTAAATTTTATGGAAATGATAAGTGGAAAACCTCAGAATCGAAAAACTTTCAGTTACAATGTTTTTAGTTGGAGGGGTCGATTATTATCAAAATGGCAGATATAAAATCATTTCAGCTTAGTCTTCTATATATACAAAATTACACAACATATTTTAGCTTAGATTTGTATACAATCATCAAATATGCTAATGCATAAATGTTGTCCTCAGCTTATGAGGTCGTCCCATAAAATTATGAATGCTTTTTGCCATATCTCAAAGACCCATAAATCGGTTTTCAGAAAATTATTCACGCAAATAACGCTATGGTAGATTATTTAATTTTATTTTTTTTAAGCGGCTCAGTCACTTATTTTAAAAATGAGGGCCCTGTTAATAATTAAGGGTAGTAAATTCTATCATTCGAAATATTAGACGGATTAAATTCGAAGTCGATGTTCGAATCCGACCTCCATAATACAATTGATTGCACACTAGCTTACTGCGGTAATGACATTCTTTCATAGTTTACTTATTAGACTTCTGCGTTTCGCCATCTAAAAATAAGGATAATTTTTTAGTTACAAATTTTGTTCCCGGGACGAATATAATAGGGTGAAAAATAACAAATATTCATGGCCGATGAAATTATTCATGCTTACAACTAACCTTTATTCGATATATCAGAAACAACATAACGCTAATGCGATTATACTCCTTTTAGATCAAATTNGCTTACAACTAACCTTTATTCGATATATCAGAAACAACATAACGCTAATGCGATTATACTCCTTTTAGATCAAATTCGTTGCTTTCCAGCCTTGAATTATTGTGGGAAATTGATTTTCAGTTTAACAACTTCCATCATCTGCGTATCTTATCTGAGATTTTTTATCAAAGAGTTGTACGTACGCTGGTAGTACTACACAACTCGACAGTTTGTCTATAGAATAAACACCTTCAGTTACCTGAATTTGTTCCACGCCTACAAAAGTAAACTATCTGTAACAATGCGATGAGTGCGTAAACGTTTTTACCAGACAAAGATCTCTTGAAGTTACATAGCCTATGATATTATACCAAATCTAAACAGAAAAGTTTCTTTATTTCATATCGAATAGTGTACAGGATTTTCATTTATGAAATGTGTTATGACAGAGTTAAATTACTTTTTAAACTTTTGCTTTCTTTACTTCCCCATCAAACTCCAAAATTCCAATAAGGAGACTGTTTGCCTACAGCGTTTAAATAAACTTAACTAAACAGACGCATTTAGACTATATACAATATTTGAACTCGAGACTTTTTAACAGAAGATGGCCTAGCGAACTTGGTCACGTAAATTAGCGGAATTTTTCTCACCTACTTTTAAAAGGTGTCATCTATAATTTATATCAGTATAATGGTTCCATTTATAGAGCAAATTTCATGAAAAGTAAAATTAATGATATGTTCGTAAAGTAAGTGATCCAGCAAACATTTGTCATGTATGTGTATAGAAGTAAAATTTCATTATCTGAGTTATCCCCTCCTATTGTAGCGACATGGCAATAAAAGGTAAATGTATGCTGATATTAAAGTGTAAATTAAAATCAGAAGCGGNCCCTCCTATTGTAGCGACATGGCAATAAAAGGTAAATGTATGCTGATATTAAAGTGTAAATTAAAATCAGAAGCGCGTACAATTATTATATTTGTATGAAAACAAGCAATTTTACATACTTATTAGTATCATAACTGAGTATGTGTATTTTAAATACATCAAGAAGTAAAGTTGGTTGAAAATATATGAGTGCTCTAAATAACCTATATCTCCGGGCTGAGATAGATTAAGTGGAAAAATTTATGATCGTGGAAGGAAGAAGCTTCGATTTCCCCATGTATACAGAGCACAAATTGAACACGATTATTTAGTTCTGATTAAATTGGCCATCTTCTGAAGAATGTTAACAACCTTTTTTAATCGCAAAGACTCGGCCAGTTCTTAGCGGATAAGTTTAAGATGTCAAAAGTGAAAAATCTCTACTCGCAGTGCGTTATATTACTAAATGTATAAGAAATATCACAAACGAGGTGTTTAAGGCTATTCACGATAAAGGGAGCACTTTATAAAGCCCTCCCATTTGGAATTATTGTTAATAAATACGTTTGATTTAGCATTATATGTTAACTTCTGAGTACGGAGATTAAAAAATAAAACATACCTGGAGGAAAAATGTAATTAGGTCCTCAAAAGTGCTCACTTTACAGTGAACAGTCTATATTTGCTAACATATGTAAGAAGAGATAAGAGCTTGCCACAGAGTAATTTAGAGTCGCTAAATCATTACCTGAATGTCGTCAGCTAAGGATTAGCAACAGATATCCTAGGCAGTCGTAGTGAACATACGTATTTCTCTCCGTACCTTTGCTCTATCGTCTCAGAAAGTGTGTCCATAATATTCCACCAGCTGCTATCTTACCATTGTCCTAAAATAACATGGTTAAAAACCCGAGGAGTTAGCAACTAAACTCTCGATACGGCAAAAAGTGGATTTGTGAGTTTTTTATTTTTCAAGTGCTAAGACATATTGTTATTGTATTTGACCTGCATAGAACTGGTTTCTCGTTTGACTCACAAGCGTGGATGCGGTTTCCACGTGCATAAAGTGGGTCATAGCCTCTACACGCAAGGTTTTGAACTGGCGTGCTTTGCTTGCGTCGTGTTGCCTGTACTTATATTATATTTGCGTTTTGCTGTATTTTATAGTACAGGCGTCTTTGGTAGTTTCGCTTGTGTCTGTTTTGTAAGTATTGAGATACAGTAGTCTGAAATAACCGTTGTAACGATGTTTGGAGACTTGGTATCCATTTAAGCAATTTTTTGCACTTTTTAAATCGTGAAATGTTTAACTGTTTTCTGCATACTATTCAACAGTTCTACAAAATCTTACGCATACCTTGATTATACAACATTAAATAAGTATTTTTGAATAGAGCACAAATTATTGTAAATTTTGGAATTTTTATTGTTTATTATAACTTAGAACCCATAGGAGTCAGAGTCTTATATTCTGCATGATCATGTGTGTGAAGTTTCCTATTATTTGCGTACCTCCATTGCCTTTCTTCGTCTTCCTCACTAGCACTGATCCGTGCTTGATCCTACGCGAATAGAAGTTCGTGTCCTGAAGAAGAGACGAAGAATAATGTGTGCTGAAGATACGTGGGTTACGCAGGAGATGTGACTATAATAAAGACGCTTTCTCTTACGTGTAATATATTTTCAGATTGTATGTATTCGTGAAATTAGTAGCAATAGCTTGTGCAAGGTCTGTCAAGCAACTGATGTGACAAGTCAACCATAATGGCATTTACAATCTCCTAACGCCGGATTTTATACCATCTTTGACATCTAGGACATTTCCTACTTTCCGTGCTAATTTCCTACCAGATATCGTCCTTGCACCATCTAATTTCAGTTTCTGAGTGTAAGGCACTTCCTGAGGTCACTACTTGAGACGGATTGATGAAGCAGTAAAATATATTTTCATTTTCATAATACGTGCTTAAAGATTAAATTAATTCAAATTACTTTTTAATTCGATACATTCAAATATTAATGTCGATAACAATCTTTCAATACTGTTCGATGGCGTGTTGAAGATCTAAAAGCTACCAACTTAAAAAGTTTTAATACCAAATAATATTAAATATTTCTATATTTCATCTACTTAAATCCGTCAGTGTGGAAAATTTATCGCACGTGAGTTTTTCCAAGTTGAAAAAATTCCTAAGTAAAAATCTTTACTTTCAGTAAAAAAAATATTTACTTTTTGCAAAGTGTAACAAATTGCATAAATATAAAAGTTCAGTGGGAGCTGGAATCTTGGTCAATCCACAATCATTCACACACAGAAACACGACACGGATTTTAAATCAATTTAGCTAAAACGTTATTGAGTTTCTTTAAAGGTAAAACTTCCGTGTAAAGAGTAAAGCTGAAAAATAGCTCAAATTATAATTCATAACACTACAATCAACATTCGTAAATATTTCAAAAATTTTATTTAAAAATCATTTCGAATTCGATAATTTGCAACGAAGTAATTCGATTGCTGTCGTAAGTAAAATTTCTGAGAAAAAGTTTACATAATTTGCTTTTGGCGAAAGAACGAACTTTCCAACGAAAACATACTTTGAAAATTAAATGTTATCATCATTGCTGTTTTTCTTTATCAATTTATATATCTGGTCATATAAAGTCAAGTGGCATACTTCGAAGCAGGAAAATTCAAAGTCATAAATATTACTCAGTATTTTGATATGATTTTGATTTAACATAGATACAATGTGCAATTAACTTCATATAATGATATCAGGTTATGCGATAGGAGAAATAATCATAACCTGTACCATTTTACTGAAATGCCTAAACTCTAATGTTTGCTCCAGACATTATTTAAAGGCTGCTTTATACCAAATGTCGAGGGGGTGAGAAAATTGGCATATGGTTAAGGTTATAACGATATACTAAACAATGGTAGAGCCACCAGTTATTCAGGATTCTGTTACATGAAGTTTTATACTCTAATGTTGTGCCCCACGAAATATGCTATTCACGGAAGTTGACTTCAGTGGAATAATATTGTGAAATACAACGAACTAGATATTTATCGTCTTAGATGCACTGAGGCTCAGATGTTCGATTACATATCTCATATTTTGAAATTAATTTCCCATTCCTACATATGGGAAAATAAAATAACGCAAACCACCTGACATCGTCTTCGAGCCGTATACTGATTGAGACTGTTTCACATATTAAGTAGAAACCAAAGTTTTAATTTTAGTTGCGAAACACTCAAAGTATTACATTTAATTTCTTTGAAAATGACGAATACAAAATGTTAACAAGGAACCAAGAATGTAGTATAGTTAAATGATGTACGGACATCAATAATTGCTCTCTGAGCATGACTTATTAAATTTATTTTTATCAGTATGTGTAAATTATTGTGTAAAATGCACTACTCCTTTTACAAGTCTATATGGCTTGACAGTTTCACCGCATATTTAAAAGGTAAAATTGGTTTGACAATTCACTTTGACAATGGGGAAATTTTTTCTGAAAACTATTTAATTTTTAACAGTTTCAATCACAATTATGTTTGCACTAAACGTACGTTGCTAATTTATGCAAAATGTTTTGTTATATATATGTGTAGAATAACCTATATGTTATTATTATAAACATAAAATTTTCCCCGGAATTGTAACGTAGAAACTGTTTAGGCATTCGTGAATAAGTTTTACATAGGTAAATAGAATCCACTGTTACATGGCGTCCCGTGCTGAAATATTGCTGCGTTGTCACCTGTTTCTCACATGACACATCGTTGAAAATAAACACAGAGTTCGCTAAGTCTTCGCTTGGCTGCACGACCGCATCATTGTCACTAAATGAAAAATAACTAAGTCCGGACACGGCTTGTAGTATTTGCGAGTGGCTTTAAGTACTTCGGCTGTTGAAACGATTTCGAGTATAGGTAAACATTTTCGTAACGAAGAACATTGTGTTTCTCTAGGTGGCTGACAAGCATACGTGTCCTTACCGTAATTACTTGGTCCTGCTATGATACCTCGTATGGTGCCCGGTAATAACCTTCCATGACGTAATCTAAATGCGTTGGTTTCATCTTCGTCAACGTCGCTGATGCGGACAGGAATCGTGGTTGACTGTGGCACGATCTCCATCGAACTGATATGCAAATCGGTTCATCAGCCATNGCAAACCACCTGACATCGTCTTCGAGCCGTATACTGATTGAGACTGTTTCACATATTAAGTAGAAACCAAAGTTTGAATTTTTTTGCGAAACACTCAAAGTATTACATTTAATTTCTTTGAAAATGACGAATACAAAATGTTAACAAGGAACCAAGAATGTAGTATAGTTAAATGATGTACGGACATCAATAATTGCTCTCTGAGCATGACTTATGAAATTTATTTTTATCAGTATGTGTAAATTATTGTGTTAAATGCACTACTCCTTTTNGAAATTTATTTTTATCAGTATGTGTAAATTATTGTGTTAAATGCACTACTCCTTTTACAAGTCTATATGGCTTGACAGTTTCACCGCATATTTAAAAGGTAAAATTCGTTTGACGATTCACTTTGACAATGGGGAAATTTTTTCTGAAAACTATTTAATTTTTAACAGTTTCAATCACAATTATGTTTGCACTAAACGTACGTTGCTAATTTATGCAAAATGTTTTGTTGTATATATGTGTAGAATAACCTATATGTTATTATTATAAACATAAAATTTTCCCCGGAATTGTAACGTAGAAACTGTTTAGGCATTCGTGAATATGTTTTACATAGATAAATAGAATCCACTGTTACATGGCGCCCCGTGCTGAAATATTGCTGCGTTGTCACCTGTTTCTCACATGACACATCGTTGATAATAAACACAGAGTTCGCTAAGTCTTCGCTTGGCTGCACGACCGCATCATTGTCACTAAATGAAAAATAACTAAGTCCGGACACGGCTTGTAGTATTTGCGAGTGGCTTTAAGTACTTCGGCTGTTGAAACGATTTCGAGTATAGGTAAACATTTTCGTAACGAAGTACATTGTGTTTCTCTAGGTGGCTGACAAGCATACGTATCCTTACCGTAATTACTTGGTCCTTCTATGATACCTCGTATGGTGCCTGGTAATAACCTTCCATGACGTAATCTAAATGCGTTGGTTTCATCTTCGTCAACGTCACTGATGCGGACAGGAATCGTGGTTGACTGTGGCACGATCTCCATCGAACTGATATGCAAATCGGTTCATCAGCCATATGTATATAAGTTTTTTTTTACGTTCGAGATCGGGGATGTTCTCTGTTATGTAAAACCTCAAATACTTAGTTAAAGGTTTTTTTGGTACGATATAGAGAGAGACCGGATTTGTGTGTGATGCAGCCTGCCACTTTGGTCTGGGAAGCGGTCGCGGGCACATGTATGTAAGTATGTGCATGACTTTTTCGCATACTGACTAAGCGTGCAGCACATTTATTTTATCGCACACACACCGCCTGGCTACGATTAAATATTCATCCTACCTCTTTAAAACCTTTTAAATCCTACCTCTGTAAAAACATTTAAACGTATTTCTCTCTCTCGACGAGAGGGGAAGCCGCGCCAGGGCCTGGGGTTATACGTGAATATGAACAATTATTATTATTTAAGAACATAAGTTTTTTTTAAATACTACTACTTCTCCCGTGTGGCCCAAGCATATAAGTGTTTTCAAAACCGTAATATCTCGAGGACGCTGGTTAGAGTCTTCGGCTATAACGCAATATGAAATATTATTTAAACACGTTTTTGAAAAACTACTTCCCCCGCATTGCCGAAGCCTATATGTGAGTGTGTTGTCGCATTTTTAGGAAACCGTAATTTTCTCGAGGACACCACCAGGGCCTGGGGGTATATAACGGGAAAACAAAGTTTCTGAAATACTTCTTTCCCAAGTTATTTCTCGAGGACGCCACCAAGGCCTGGGGCTATATAATGGAAATAAAGGTTTTTGAAATATTTCTTGCTCAAACTATTTCTCGAGGACTACACCTGGGGCGTAACAATATTTGTAACATATTTCCCAAAACCACGCGTGGTCTGCGCCTATGGGCATTTTTGAAGCACACGCATGCCTGAGGCTACGTCATGGCAGTGTGGCGGGCGTCTCTCTTGTGACACGCCTGAGGCTGCGACTATCCACTCTGCAACCGCGGCACCCCTCCCTGTGATTGCAAGAGGGTGAAGTTTAACATGCATTCTATCCGCTACGTCACCACAGCCCCATTCGAAATTGTATAAATCTCGCAAAGTCCTCTAGCCCCAGGCTATGCCATGGTGGCGTGGCAGGCTACCTTTTGGGAGCCACCTGAGGCTATGTCGTAAAGTCTGGGCATTCTCTTAGGTAGCCATAGCCTGAGGCTATGTAGGTCAACAACATGGCTGCCATAGAATGTTCAAAATTTTTTTCAACTTTTGATATATTTAAACAAGTTTAAAAATATAGAATAAATATTTAAACTTTTGAAATATTTACAATTTTTGAAATATTTCCGACTTTAAAAAATCAAAAAAAAAAAAATTTTATTAATTTCAAACAATTTTTAAAAAATTAAATTTTTGCAAAACAAAATGGCCACCGTCGCAATGGAATGCAACAGCGTGTAGTTTTCGTTTTAGCTGCTAAGTTGGCCGCCGTCGAAGTGGAATGCAAATGCTTGATGTTTACCATTTGCTTGTTAAGCTTCTGGCTCTCTGGCTCCCTGTCATGATGCTAGGTTTAAACCCCCTTTTTATAACTACTGATGTTGGGCCAAGCTGGCACCTCTGAGTAACGCATAGAAATACACTGAGGGTTTTGCCCGTACGTCACTGGTCCGGTACTTCTGTCCAGTGGAGGCCACTGCTTACTTTTAGTACTCAGAGAAACTTTTCACCTGATACCCTCCAGAACAAAGCAGGAGATAACAAATTTAAATTAATGAAAAGTATATTTATATATATATATATCAACTTGAACTGTTGTAACATAAAAATATCTAGTGTAAACAATAGTATTTATAATTAACTTTTTCTTTCGCATTGGAATACATCTCATAAATACGAAATTATTCCTTGGAATAACTGGTAGTTAAAATTAAACAGACGAAAATATTTTTGTCTCTAAATTCTAAAAATAATGTGACAAAATATTAAAATTACATTAATTTTGAATGATGGTGTTGTCGTGTATTTTAAAAATAAATTCCGCAAAACTTACTAAATTTCTATTAAAAATCAAATTTTTTCATAAATACTACTTAATTATAAAAAAAGCAATAATTTTTTAATAATATCACTATTTTTAAAAAAACTTACATAATTACAGAAAAATGGCCCCAGTTTTTATTGCAATTTTATAAAAATTATAAAAAAATTACTCAAGATTATTTCCAGAAAAGTAAAGTAACACAAATGTGGCACAATAATTATGTTTTTTCCCCAAAATTATAACAATTATCTAGAAATATTGAGACAGCACATCTTTTAAGTATACTGAAATCTTGAAAAATATTTTTTTATAAAGATTATAGAAATTAAATCGAAACAACAATTAATAAAAATACTACAAAAAAATGTACAAAATCAAAATAAATCAAAGACTTAAAATTATTTTGTGAATTGGAAAAAGCAGAAGACAATCGCTCATATCAATGTACAATTTCTGAAAATGAATACAAAATGTAATGGAGAAATAAAAATATATAATTACTATGTAAAATATGTGGTACAAAATGTCATAAAATTGAAATAATAATATTTTATAAAAATAATAATTATGGAATTTCTGTGAGTGGGATACTGCTCGCTGGAAAATTTAAAGATTTTTTAAACAAAAATTTATTGACGGACATACATTGCAAAACTAAACAAAAAAATTAAAAAATAAAAATAAATTTTTAATAAAGTTAGACCTGTCTCATAATTAATTACGAAAATATTAAGAGTTTAAAACTGTTATCTTAAAAACAAGAAATTATTATAATATAATGTGTATCCATCATTTAAAAATCAAATGTTTTATATTTTTTATTCAATTCTAATTCATGTAGTTCTATAACCTCGATTTAATTATCCAATCTACTTAGAACTAAATCAATGTACATAACTTTATTTTTTGTTTAAAATATTTGAAATGAATTTATATAAAAGGAAAGTGTTATAATTAAAAAGGGTAAAATGTGTGGGGAAGAAAAATATATAAAATCTTTTGATACACATAAAATTCAAAACATACACATATTAATAAATGTAAAACATGATTTATTAAAGAAAGTGGTTTGTTATAAATCTGGAGGAAAAAAATTTTATAAATGTTTTAAATAAAAACATAAACAAACAAAATTTAAAATAAATAAAAGTAAATAATATAAAACAAAATCATGTAACAATTGTTGAAAAGCTAATATTTCCATTCATTTTCTCTACAAACATATACAGTAAATAAACATTACATCTCAGTATATGAGAAATATATATCATAACAAATAGCCAACTAAAGAAAATATAATCCCAATAGTTGAAATTAGTAAAAAAGTTGATGAAATTATAAATTTTAATAATTTTTCCCACACTGTGAAATACGACATCCAAAATTTGAAGATAACAAAAATTTAAAAGATTTTTTAGAGATCGCGAAGTGCGACTTCCAAAATATAGATGATTTAGAAATTTCTAGACCCGGCGATTTGTAGGGCTAACTAATAATTTAAAAAAAGTATGAAATCAATGTTATTATTAAAATTAATATTTAATAACTATATGGAGAAAAATGGTAATACCAAAACTAAGTGAAAAGAATGTGAGATAATTGAGAGGGATAGTTTAACCTTTAAATATTAAAAATATTCAAACATTCAAGAATAATTTGAATTTAAGAAATAGAAAAACATGATACTAAAGTTAGGAGAGTGAAAGTTGCAATAAAAACTAAAAAAAACGAAAAACAATAATCTTTGTGATTTGAAAAATGAAATATTTAAATACAATGGCTTAAAATTTTAATATAGAAAAGACACACAAGTTAAAGAAGAAAGAGCTCATTAATGCCATAAATGATATAAATAGTAAACAAACAGTTAGCTGTTTACCTTTTGCTAATGCTGCCATGCGTCAAGAATATAAACTATATGAAAAGTATTTAAGACGATTTTTACATTGTTTAATAATATACATAAATACTATAAATATAAAAATTAAAAAAAACCTTATAGCAAACAAGGCCTTTATGAATAGACATACTCTCCGCTCGCGTGGACTAGAGAATTATTGTTTAGGTTTGTTTTGCATAAAATTGAATTTCACTTAGAGTTAATTAAAATATAAATAATCATTAGACAAATATTTAAATTTAAAGTACTTTTAATTTTTTACATTTGAATATTTTGCGTGAAGTCATTGGTTGATTGTTTCTTTTTTCTAATCTAAAGATATGTATTTTATCGCAGGGCCTCTTTGTACACAACATTTCTCGTTTTGTTATTGGGCGCAAGTACAAACAATATGCTACTGCAACTGACACGCGAACATGCAACATATACACTGAAGAACCAAAAAAAACTGGAATAGGCATGCGAANTGGGCGCAAGTACAAACAATATGCTACTGCAACTGACACGCGAACATGCAACATATACACTGAAGAACCAAAAAAACTGGAATAGGCATGCGTATGCAAATAACAGAGGTATGGAGCCAATCAGAGTAACGCGATGCGGTCGGCAGCGCCTATATAAGAAAACAAGAGTCTTGCAAAGCTGCTAGATCGGTTACTGCTGATATAATGACAGGTTATCAAGATTTAAGTGTGTTTGAACGTGGTGTTATAGTCGGCGCACAAGAGATGGGAGAGAGCATCTCCGTGGTAGCGATAAAATTAGGATTTTCGCGTATGGCCATTTCACGAGTGTACCGTGAATATTGGGAATCCGGTAAAACATAAAATCTTTGAAATCGCTGCGGCCGGAAAAATATCGTGAACCATTTCTCAAATTGGCGCAGATTTCAATGCCTCCTGCATACCTTACGACATTAGTCGAGTCCATGCCATGTCGTCTTGCGGCACTTCTGCGTGCTCACGGGGGCCCTATACGATATTAAGCAGGTGTACCAGTTTTTTTGTCTCTTCAGTGTAATTGTCTATGTGAAAAGCATGGCTGTCGAAGGTCAACTCCAGCAACTTGCAGAGGTTGGCCTTGTGGCTTATTTATAGTCACAGCAAATAAACCCTGATCGGAAATTTGAGACGCTTAAACTGGAAAGGTAAATCCGTTGGAATCATGGGTGTTCTGGGTATAAAGATGTTTTCGCCAGTACCAATGGCACTCATAATAGTTGCCTCAATAACATAATCACTCAAACTGTTTACTTGTAGGCGAGTGCCATTGCTCAATTTTGGAGGGCATATCTCACGTAATAACATGATTGGTGTGCCAATTTTTACAGAAAGAGCGTGAACAGGCAAACCTGATGGATTAAGGGAATTCAAGAATTCAGTCGGATAGAGGACTGCGTCTTCTTCTTCAACAACAGTGTTCAGAGACGTGTACGTTCGGGAAGGTGTCCATGTTCAGGCACGGTTTATTGATGTTTTCGACTATTTCATTTATTGATGTTAAGATAGCACGCTCTTGGNATTTTGGAGGGCATATCTCACGTAATAACATGACTGGTGTGCCAATTTTTACAGAAAGAGCGTGAACAGGCAAACATGATGGATTAAGGGAATTCAAGAATTCAGTCGGATAGAGGACTGCGTCTTCCTCTTCAACAACAGTGTTCACAGACGTGTACGTTCGGGAGGNTACGTTCGGGAAGGTGTCCATGTTCAGGCACGGTTTATTGATGTTTTCGACTATTTCATTTATTGATGTTAAGATAGCACGCTCTTGGAACCATGTCAAAGGGTTGGTTGTGATTCTATGGACGTCTGGATAAATTTGTTTAATTAAATCCTGCATAGTATTAATATTTGTGAATAAGTTAATATTTTCAATTTGTATTTCTCCGTTGGTTTCTGGGACCGCTCCGGTTCCAAAGTGAAGTAAAATAGCTGAAAATTGGTTTATGTTGTTATCTCCAGACAACTGAGCACGAATATTTATAGACAGCTTCTCAATCTCTGTCCATAAATACGATCTCTTCAAGCAAGCTTCAACTTCATCAGCACGTGTCCCGCGTTGTATGACTGGCAATGTCTGTCGAAAGTCCCCAACATCCTAAAATGTGATGCCTCCCATTATTTTGTTGTTATTGCCGAGATCTTTTAAAGTACAATCAAGTGCCGCGATGGATTTCTTATTGGATATGCTAGTCTGATCCCATACTATAAGGCTGCACACATGCATTAATTTTGAAGTAGTACTTTGTTTCGGTATATTGCACACAGTANCCCATACTATAAGGCTGCACACATGCATTAATTTTGAAGTAGTACTATGTTTCGGTATATTGCACACAGTATTATCATTTGTTGCCATATTGAGTGGTAATTTAAACAAAGAGTGGGTTGTACGGCCAACTTCCAGCAAAGTAGCCGCATTCCCCGAGGAAGCAACAGCAAGTTCTATTCGTCCTTCTGATCGACGTTTTGCCAACAAAATGNCGGCCAACTTCCAGCAAAGTAGCCGCATTCCCCGAGGAAGCAACAGCAAGTTCTATTTGTCCTTCTGATCGAAGTTTTGCCAACAAAATGTTACAAAGGAAAGTTTTCCCGGTGCCTCCAGGGGCATCCAAAAATAAAATTTTTCCTGACTGGGATCGAACACTATCAATAACCTAATCATAAACATTTCTCTGGTCTGAATTAAGTAAAAGTTCATCCTTGTTGCGGTGTTGTGCAATTATAAGCTATTATATGAAGTTTCCTGATGACGGTATTGTTAACGGTTGAATCTACTATGTTATCTGGTATTGGTAGGCCCATGCTTTTTATATTTTTACTGACAATGCCTGCATGTACTTTTCAATTTCAATCAGTGCAAGGTGAAAAACTTTGTCATTGAATGTTGCTTGTGAATTATTTTCTCGTAAATGATGCAAAATATCTTCAGCCATGCTCTCTTTATGTGCATCCCATAAAGCCAATGGATCAGATAAATGGCAAAAGGTCAACAACACGTAATATAATGATCTCGTTGAGGCGGAAGATGTACTAAGTGGCGCTTCTGTTAACGTATCATTCCAGTGGGAATCATTTTGCAACAGACCTCGAGCCTTTCATGCAGATTGGTAGGAATTATGTTGTTTTTCATCCACCATTCTTAAACTCTCAAAAGCTCTGACTACATCCAAGAGCATGCGAAGATAGTAGCATTTCGAGTTGTTGGGACGCACTGTGTACACTCTTCCAAGCGCATCACTTTTTTTCACACCCGGATAGCCTTCCACGGGACTGCCTTGCTTGCGTCGTGCACATTTTTTCTGATTCCAAGTAAAATACGTAGGAATCTCATGATAAAGCAACGTTTTTGCAAAATGGTATCCTCGGCAAAGTTTAAATAATCCTGTCAGCGTAGTGTCGCTTGGATTGGTTGCAATGTTCACAGCATTGCATTTTNATCATTTTGCAACAGACCTCGAGCCTTTCATGCAGATTGGTAGGAATTATGTTGTTTTTCATCCACCATTCTTAAGCTCTCAAAAGCTCTGACTACATCCAAGAGCATGCGAAGATAGTAGCATTCCGAGTTGTTGGGACGTACTGTGTACACTCTTCCAAGCGCATCACTTTTTTCACACCCGGATAGCCTTCCACGGGACTGCCTTGCTTGCGTCGTGCACATTTTTTCTGATTCCAAGTAAAATACGTAGGAATCTCATGATAAAGCAACGTTTTTGCAAAATGGTCTCCTCGGCAAAGTTTAAATAATCCTGTCAGCGTAGTGTCGCTTGGATTGGTTGCAATGTCCACAGCATTGCATTTTNTCCTCGGCAAAGTTTAAATAATCCTGTCAGCGTAGTGTCGCTTGGATTGGTTGCAATGTCCACAGCATTGCATTTTGTTCGGTGAAATAAACCCGCTGTCCATTCTCTAAATGCACCGCTAAATGGATGACTGCTGGTGACCTTTCATGAATGCTGAATGAAAGTATTCTCTAAACAGCTTGCGATGGACTGATACAGCGTCATGATTGGAAATGCTATATCTCATTACGTGAGTTTAAACTGAATACAGCCTGGTCAGACCCCTTTATTATTTTATTTACACACATATTTTATATATTTTACTGAATGGCAAAATTCTACTTTAATATGTGCATCGAAAACTCTGATTTAAACTCACGACCCACTCTTTGTCAATTTTAATAACACCTGTCCTATTATTTAGTGTAACCGTATGACCACCGTTGTCGGGATACCTTCTACGATATGTAGGATAACCATTCTCCCCTGTTGATGTTTGGTCCACAAATTGCTTCGGGTATTTCCTACAACATTTACCGTCATTCATACACGGACAGTTCCTGTTAAGTGACCCACAGGGCCCATGAATCAAATGTTTGTTTACGCTCGCATACAATTCAGGATCTGAATTAGGATGAGGAATTTCGGCGCAGATCACGTCATAGATATCATTGGGTCGGAATTCTGTTTGCAGCCATACCAACAAATGCTCGTGTGGCAAACCATGTTTCTGCCACTCCACGGTGTAAAGAAAATATCTAACGGCTCCAAAAATTATTCCTTGGTTTATAAAATTCATCAGTTTCTGCATTTTTAAATAAAACACATGATTGATTAAGTCATAAAGTCTCTGTGGAGTATCATTAGGCAGTAAATTCTCTTTGATCTCAGGCCAGTTTGGACTACAGGTAAAAGTTATGAAAACATCTGGCGGGCCGTAATTATCGACGTAAACCATCGCGTCTTGGGTTCTCTCGTGCATGTAGCGTGGTCCAGNAAAACATCTGGCGGGCCGTAATTATCGACGTAAACCATCGCGTCTTGGGTTCTCTCGTGCATGTAGCGTGGTCCAGCTGTGAATGATGATGGCAGTACTACCAACTGTCCAACGTCCCTGGTATTTTCGATAGCTATAAGAGCATCTTGAATATGTATATAACTGTTTATTTGATTTGAAATTCAATCTCTCAGACTTAATTTTTGCATATTGATAAACCCAGAATTGATTAGTTAACATTCCAAATCTCACAATCATATTAAAATCATTTGTTCTTATCATCATCCGGTATCCAGTTCTGTATCATTGATTATACAGATTTTTAAAGTGGTTCATGAGTAGCAGGATTCGTTTGCATTACTGTGATTGATTATCCATCCTTTCCTTTATAACATAAACGGATACTGCAATGCGTGCTCTATTAAGTTCGGATACTCTATGCACTGTATTATTTCAGAAATGTAGTATGATGTCTGTAGGACAGAATTCCTGACCTTCGATCAATATAGCAACTTCGTCAGTGGTGGGTGCATTGAATCGTCCACGCATGCATAATTATTTTGAATTCAGTGGCATTTGGTGGCAGTGTTTCCAAGGTGGACTTAAAAGATAAAAAATAACTGTTGTGCGTATATAACATATCTCGGAGCGAGAGAATCAAATCTCTGCTCAAGGGTGTGTTATTGCATCGCGCAGTTGCTTTTGATTCATAGTCGGATATAAAATATAACTATAAAATGTTATGTTCGCTTTCTAGTGGAAGCACACTTCCACCTAAATGATAAGTTCTACCTTGAATTTTAAATTTCGGCATATAGCCTGGCACAACTATTTCTTTTGCTCCAAAAAAAAGTTATCTGAAAGGCGTTTTTATAGGACCACATGTATTTTTTTAAATTCCTTATGTTGGGGATAGCAAAGAAAACAGCGGTTCGGGTGGAGGTAATATATGCTCCAACTTAGCCTTACCCTGTTGGCAACACAACCCTGGTGTCTCGTCATAAAATTTTTTGGCATTACAAAAACGGTATATAATTTCCATTTCACCAANACTCGTCTTTAAATTTTTTGGCATTACAAAAACGGTATATAATTTCCATTTCACCAAGAGAAACCGATCCATTGTGCCTGTATTCGATATTCCTATCATATCTTAGTGCAGAAAGCTCCTTATTCATCCATCGTCTACGAAATTATTCATCAGATGTAATGCGGTTTGGGATATATCTTACAGAATTAATGAGACTTTCAGCAAAGGACTCAATATGAGCTAAACTATCACAGTCTAAGCGAGTGGAACGTCTTGGTACAGTTTCATTTTGTAAGTGTAATGCGTGTTGTTCTCTGTCTGTTTTATGCCGAACCTGTCGTTGTAAAGAAATTTCTCTTTGTCTTTGTCACGCATGCCTCTCTCTATTAGAAGCACGGCGAGATTGAGTCTCAGCAGACGATTCACCTAACCGCTGTACTGCATCTCTCTCCCTATCTCTCGCCCTACCTCTCTCCCTATCTCTCTCCCTCTCTAGAGAAAGACTTGACTGTGTTTGCGTATTAGTTTCATTACTTCGACGTACTAATTGTCTACTTCTACATAAAGATTGATTGTCATNGGTACAGTTTCATTTTGTAAGTGTAATGCGTGTTGTTCTCTGTCTGTTTTATGCCGAACCTGTCGTTGTAAAGAAGTTTCTCTTTGTCTTTTTGACGCATGCCTCTCTCTATTAGAAGCACGGTGAGATTGAGTCTCAGCAGACGATTCACCTAACCGCTGTACTGCATCTCTCTCCCTAACTCTCGCCCTACCTCTCTCCCTATCTCTCTCCCTCTCTAGAGAAAGTCTTGACTGTGTTTGCGTATTAGTTTCATTACTTCGACGTACTAATTGTCTACTTCTACATAAAGATTGATTGTCATTTCTCTGAGATTGTGACTGCGACGCTCTAGCAGGTCGCATATGATTGGCCGCCTGATGAAGACGAATTTGTCTTTCTTGGCTACTTTCATTGTTAATAGCTAAGCGCTGTCTTTTAGCCCCAGCCGTATTTCTACTCAAAAAAGACAGTGTACACCGCGGCATTTTGAAGAAATTATATTTGGCAATAAGTATGACCAATAGGCACTTACTCCAATTAAATAATATGTTACCTATTAAAATATAAAAACGTCACCTCATATGAAAACAAATGTCATCCCTTTATTCACCACATTTATTATTTTTTTAAATTATTGGTCTGATTAAAACCACAAATGAAACGATCAGAATAAACAAGAAAGGAATCGTTACAGCGCTAGATATTTTGATTCAGATTTAATCTGATAATAAATTGTTGCAATGTTAAGGACAAAATTTGTAGGTAGGTATTATGTAACTTTTTTTTATTGTTGCGCACAAATTTGAAAATATTTACAAAAATACTACTCAACAAACAATCAGAACGACAAAAGGAAATTAGGTACGTTTGTACCTAATTCAAAGCAAAATATCACAAAACAAACAAAATACATATTCAACACCTGAATCTACCAAAACGAANGTTTGTACCTAATTCAAAGCAAAATATCACAAAACAAACAAAATACATATTCAACACCTGAATCTACCAAAACGAAGAAGAAAAGAACTATAAAAACCAACATGTTTGTAACAAAGAAAGACAAGTTAAACTACTAAAATGTTAGCGTCTATTACCTGAACGACAACACCACCTTACCAAAATGAATCAGAACATCATTGTTGTTCAGTCTGAATTTAAAAGCTAATCTTTTAAAACCAAAATAAACCAACGATGATCAAAAAAGAACATAATAATCGAAACCAAAATTCGCAGCGGACGCGCAATAAATACACGTACCTGCTCGAACATTATAAGTTTGTTACTAACGACGCAAGTCGACTAAGTGCCGGCCGAGTGCACGTGGTCTTGGATCCCCCCTCCCTTTTTTTTNGTTTGTTACTAACGACGCAAGTCGACTAAGTGCCGGCCGAGTGCACGTGGTCTTGGATCCCCCCTCCCTTTTTTTTCAATTTCTCAGGCAGGCCACACTTACACCCACCTGCGCAATGGCTCTCCACGTTCGCATACGATCAAACGACTCGCACAAAACTACTTTTTCACAAAACAGTTGCTATCTCTTTAATTATAGGCGGAAATTGTATGTAGTATAGAAAATTTATTATCTTCTTGAAACAGTAAAATTTCATATTTCTCTGATAAATCTTAAGTTTTTAATGGGGAAACCACGGCTTGAATTTTACTTATTTATTTATTGAGAAATGAAATGGTTCGAACACTTATTAGTATTTCTCTGTTATAGACAGATGTATGCTACCGCTGTGGTTTTTTTTTAGGGAAATTTATTCTACACAATTCGTTACTACATGATATTGGTCCATCTTTAACTGTTTAGACACTGTATTGCAAGAGAGTGCGATGGCGGCAAACTTTTTTCCGACTTGATTCACTGTTATCGTCACTGCTTATTCCTTATGTTACTTTACATAACAAAATATATACTAAAACCTGTCCAGAGAAAATAGCAATNAAAAACCTGGCCAGAGAACATAGCAATGGATTTTAAAAAGACCTAAATCGGATAAGTGGTTCTCAAGCGATAAGTGCACTAACAGGTAGACAGAGATATGTTCAGTTTATAAAATGTATAGAAAATATAGAAAATAATACTAATATACACGACCATTATCATTCTATTAATTTATGGAAAGTTAATATATTAGAAATAATAAATGATTTTATTAAAGAGCGCAATGGACTAAAGCCAAAAATAAAAATTATTACTAATTATCTCATGCCAAATAATAATCATGCACAAGAGTTTGCATTTCATCCAGTTAACTACACAATATCAAATAAACAAATTATACAATTTCATAAAAAGTAAAAATCAGATTTACTTATACAAAATTCTGAGTTTCAAACAAGAGAATCCAATTGGAAATTATGTAATATTATTATTGTTTTACAACTACGTATCTATTAAATAATATTAACCATCAAATCCCAAATCAAACATAGAATTGCCATATAAAATTAAAAATAAAAAGCTTTTATAAATGTAACAAAAAATGTTTGTAAATTTTTTCTGTATTCTATAAAATTAGCTTTGTATTCAGCAAGACATAAGCAGAAAAATATGAGAAATAGCAATAGAATAATGCCTAATATTTTAAAATTAATAATTCAAGAAAATATGATAAAATTATTCATATGAGGCCAAATATTGTACCACTAACTCATAATTTTAATTTCTGACCAACTTTATACTATAAAAATTATTTGATGTTGAAATTATTGGTTATTATTATGTTCTTAGAACACAAAGATAAAGTGTTAATTTCAGGTAATTCTAGATAAATCTACAAATTGTGAAAAAATTTCACATTTTCAATAAGGCAAATCCTATAAATTTATGTAAACGAATGAAATAAAGTTTACATATTAGAGGTTGTGGAAATTATTTTAGAGTAAACCATATTAAAGAAAAAAATTTATTTAATAGAATTCGTGNTAAAGTGTTAATTTCAGGTAATTCTAGATAAATCTACAAATTGTGAAAAAATTTTACATTTTCAATAAGGCAAATCCTATAAATTTATGTAAACGAATGAAATAAACTTTACATATTAGAGGTTGTGGAAATTATTTTAGAGTAAACCATATTAAAGAAAAAAAATTATTTAATAGAATTCGTGAACTCCGTGAAAAAAGAAATCCTTAAATTAAAAACACTAAATGAAATATTATTTTATCCTTTATGGAATTTTCGCTGCAGTTAAGCCCGAACCAAGACATTGTTCAAATAGTAAATATTTCTCTTCCTTAAATCTATATCGTTCTATACATTAAATATACATAATCTCTCTTTTTTTGTCATCACAAATACTAAACAATTTTCAACCAAATCATTAGGTAATAAATCTACAAATTTGCTAACATTATAATCATCAGGATATAAGAGAGGTAAAACAAGTCAGAGATCAGCTCCTTTTTAATTTAGTTATCCTTCTATATACATTTATTTCAAATAAAACAAATTACATTTATTTATTATTTTACACTTTGTAGCATTATCAGAGCATTTTAATGAATCCGAGAAAATTAATAAAATATATAATTTTAAATTAAAAAAAAACGTTTTAAAATTAAATCAAAGGAGTGTATTTCCATACCGCATTATAAAAATTATATTCAATAAAACAATGCAATGTTTTTTATCCAAATTTTTGTGAATTATAACATCCAAATTAATTAACAAAAAATGTACCTTTTTTTTTTGACATTTTAAACATAATGCTGATAAGGATAATTATGTAGTTTTCAGAATATTATGTTCATTAAAATTTCCTTGTATTTCTTAATTATTCGCATTATTTGAAATATGATTTGGTACATAATAATTTAAATCATTATCAATTTTAAATAACCCTGTTAAGTAATTAGCACCATCATACTTTTCAAACAATTTTTTTTTTCATTTTACTAATATTAACAATATGGCTAAATTTATATATTTGTCGAGACATAACATTTTTAGCGCATCGAATTTTCCAAATTTTTTCATTTCTTTATGTGGATAAATTTTAATGCACTGAACCATCAAACATTTCTCATTACTTCCAGCTGGGATAATTAAACCAGCAGAATTATATTTTTTACATTTCTTCATGATTTTATTAACTTTATTTTGCTTCATTTTAATAGTTTGATATTTTGTATGATTATGTTAATTTATTAAATCAACTAAAATTTTAAACTATTTAAAATTTTCACTAAAAGCATTTTTTTCCACAATTTATTTTTTTCATGGTTTATTAAATCTTTTAACGACACTGACTTTAAGTTCACTATATGTTGAAAAATGATTTGTATTTTTTTTGTTATTAAATCTTTACAATTTGTATTTTAACAATTTCGAACTATTATGTTTTTAAATTTTTAAGTTCTCTTTTTTGAAAATTTATTCAAGAGGTATATTAACATTANTCTTTTTTGAAAATTTATTCAAGAGGTATATTAACATTATCACCTGATTTACCTTTAAACCAGAATAGCAAATGCGTTTTTACCAAAAAAAATCGATAATAGTTCATATGTATTTGTTTCCTTTATTTATCTTAAACATTCCTCTTAATATTCCAGACTTTATGTCAATTAAATCGGCTAACCATAAAGTTTCAATACAATTTTTCATGACTTCTCTGAAACGTTAGTTAGATCATGCTGGTTAATATAATTAATTAATTATGCCTATATGGATACTCAGAATTTTTTTCCAGATTTTAAAATGTATGAACTTTTAGATCAATTTCTTACACATATACTCTTTTGTAATTTTTGTCAACTTTCTGTGTTTGTAATTTTTTTTCTAGTATCTTTTTTACACTTCATACACCAAACATTATCCATTTATATAAAACAATTTCTTTAAATTTACTTAAAAACCATAAACTTAAAAATATTGTTTTTAAATCCCTTGGCGATTTTAAATCCATCAACACATTTAACTCATTTGATCTTCACTTTTTTAAAGGAAATTGTTTAGAAAAATCTAATTCATGGCCTCTTCTAACTATTCTTAGAATTGTTTGATAGGGAATATCTGTATTAGTTCTAAAAATGTACAATGAAATAAAAATCAAAAATATTTTATTTCATTATGGAATTTAAATAATGATTAGTATTCCAAGTAGTAAATTTTTGAAAAATATTAAGTTTGTATTCTATTTGATTGAAGAATACTCAATTTACTGCATCATTTGAAGCGATTCGATATGCAAAAAAATTTAGTTTGTTGTTTTCATTGCCATAATTATTATTTCTGAATATTAGTTTGCAAAATTATGAATCAATATAAATATCAAATTTTACTTTATATACTGAACTTATTACAAACTATTTATTTCATTGCCATGCATCCTGTTAAGATCAACCATTTTTTATAATATTTTCTTATTAATTTATTAATATTATTATGTTACATTGTTTGTTGAAGTAAACATACTCTGATTTAAATTAATTAAGTTTAAAGTCAGTGGTTTTTATGTCTATATAATAACGATTAGTTTTAGTTGTAATATCAATGAACTTGAGATACTTAACATAATAATTCGAATCAAATTTGAAAGCAACTATATTTTTGAAATTATCAAAATTTTTATTTGTTATGTAATCATTTAACTTAGATTTTAAACCTGGAAATAAAATTATATTTTTTTTTAACATTATCTATAATTTAAAGGTCACTAATGTTTCAATACAATTTTTCATAATCATATCATAAATGCTCAAATATTTTTTTTTTATGTATTATCTTAAATTAGATTTTACAACAATATCTTCTTGAATTTGATTAAAATGTTCGTTTTTAACATAACAACACATACTAGTTTTAATAGCATCAGGTATATAAATGTTATTTTTAAATAAATTATTCAATTAATGAATTTTTTGTTTTTATGTAAAAAATTCTACGTCATTCTTGGAAAAACCTCAAATTCATAATTTTTATAATAATTATTTTAATCAGTTTACAAAGCAATATCGTTTTTAAGTCGTTTAATGTTTTACATGTGACATAATTATTTAACTCCATTTTCAAAGCAACATAATTTTTTCAACAAAATTTGTGATACTCATTTAACTCAGTTTGTAAAGCAACATTATTTTTTAAATTATTATATTTATTATTTTTATATAATTTTTTATTTAATTTCCTATGCAATATAATATTTATAAATTGATTAATATTTTCACTTGTAATATATTTAGTCAAACTATATTTGTAAGCAAAGTTTTTACAATGTTAGAATGAAATTTACTTAATCTAGTTTTAATTGCATCATGTATTATAATACCATTTCAATTTTAATTTTATTTCATTTCATTAATTTTTTTTATTTTTACAAAATCATAAATTTTTTTCATTTTTCATATTCATTTTATTTGGAACACGTTGTTTTATTCTATNATAAATTTTTTTCATTTTTCATATTCATTTTATTTGGAACACGTTGTTTTATTCTATCATCAAGTTAAAAATATTTATCCTAACAACTGACTTATGGTTTTCGAAATAAATCTGTCATATAATAACAGAGGGAACTTGGCATAAAAATTGAATCCTTCAGAAAATAAATCTGGAGTATTATTATATACAAATGTCCACATATAACAGAATCAAACTTTTGTATTCTAACATCATTTAAAAATTTGTAATTGTTTAAATAANTCATCAAGTTAAAAATATTTATCCTAACAACTGACTTATGGTTTTGGAAATAAATCTGTCATATAATAACAGAGGAAACTTGTTATAAAAATTGAATCCTTCAGAAAATAAATCTGGAGTATTATTAAATACAAATGTCCACATATAACAGAATCAAACTTTTGTATTCTAACATCATTTAAAAATTTGTAATTGTTTAAATAATTAATATATTCTACACTATTATTTCTATGCAATAAATATAAATAATATATTTTCCTTATTTATTTTATAACCTATCCAAAAAGTACAAGGATTTGGTAAGGTAACGAAATTAACAATTGCGCATTCATTTGCATAATTTTATCTGGAAATGCATCAATCGTATAAGAAATTCAAAAAACAATTATATAACAATTTTTGCTTATATTTTATATCGCTATTTGAAAATGGACATATTTTCAAATTTTTTTACCTTTTTTTTTTTTTTNTTTTTTGCTGCAATTTCTTCACCAATTTTTTTGGTTTTCCATGGCTAAATTATAACACTTTTACTTTTCCAATTTTTATTTTATTTTTATGGTTTGTTGAACAGAATTATAAATAGCACTGGCACCAGCTAATTCAATTATTAAAATATATCAATTTTTTTTTTCTATTTATTTTCCGATTTGACATTTTTTTAATACTTATTGATTTATAATTTTTTTATTGATTTTCTGGAATATCAACATTTATATTTTTTTATTTATTTATGTAAAAATAATTACATACAAAATTATTAATTTTAACAATTTTTATTCTATGTTAAACTGCTATCGGGTTTGGAATTTTATTCCCCAGCCTAATTTCCCTTTAGTGAAGAGTGTTCCACTTACAAAAGTAGAAGCAAATTGTTCATTAATTGTAGTTTCTTTATCTAATACTATTAATTGAGTTCCTTTTTAGAAAATTTTATCAGCTTGGTGTATAGACTATAAATCTTTGTGTTGCTATAAGCAATATCGTCATTTTTGCAGGCTTAATCAAATTTATTAATTCCTTTATCCCCTTCCATTAAGATGATGTTCAGAGTTCTAAAAATAATAAGGAATAACATGTAACACTATTATGAGATGTGTAATTCCTTTAGGATTATTAATGAAAAAATCAGAAAATATGTCAGTTAACCCTATATTTATAGAATTTTTTTCCATAATGATTCTTTTTATTACCTGCATTTTCTTTGCCCTGAATTACGAATAATAAATTTATACATTTTCTTATATCGCTCATCCATGTAAATTCGTTTGTAAAATAACTATATTTTTTAATTTCTCCACAAGATTTTGGCATTCTTGGTGACTTAAGTTATTTCTATTTTAATTGGATTTGACCGAGATGGTGGTTCTTTTAATATATTTTTCAAGGATTTGTTTAGTAATATCATGATAATTTCAGATTTTAATTGGATTAATTTGTATGTTTGGAACACAGTTTTGATATGAGAAATTAGTTGAAAAACCGATATGTATATAATGATTGTAGTCGTAATTAGTGCATTTATATGCGATGTCATTGTTTATATTTGTGTTAACAAACTAACAACTTCTTTTCTTAATTCATATTTTTTTTAACAAATGCTTTATAAATATATATTTACGTGTGTATCGCCAATATAAAAATTTTGTGCAATACCTGTTAACCCAAACTTATCATTAATAACATTAATTTTTGTGAATTATTAAAAAAAATATTAATTGTTATTGGCAGGATTACAGATATAGATTAAACATTTTTATTCTGTTGATCCCTAAAAATAATTTTTTTTTCAATGAAATTTCTTGTGGTGTTGGTGGATAAGTAATATTTTAGCTGCAACAAGAACTAAGATTTTTAAATTTTTATTTGCTTTAGCTACTTTCTCTAATTTTATACAAATATTATGTAATTCACCAATCAAAGGCAATTTTTTTTGTCACAATTAGGCACATGTGTTTTCTTTAATTTTTTTTATTTTTTTGAGTAATGAAAAACTACATATTTGCTTTTCTGAATAAAAATTTTTTTTATGTATAAAAGTTTTTACGATAGACGTTATTTTTAATACGCTCGACTGTCCTCCGACATATCAAACTACGAAAAATTTCAATATTTATAATGCTATAATCGAAATCGATATTAATATTGGTAATGGATTTTCTTTCCAAAAGAATGCATAAGTTTATAAACAATTTGTATTATCAAAGAAATTAATGAGTGTTTGTTGTAGTGCTAGAGAAGATAATATTGATTTAATTTAAATTTTTTTCCTTAAAAATTTTTTTTAGTAAAAATTTTGAAAACTAACAAATAATTGAAGCTATTGATAATCGGGGAATTACAACAACTATAATGCAAGCTTTAGTTTGCTCATAATGAGAAAAATATTATTTATAAGTGATTGGTTTTTAAATTAAATATTCAGTAAAACCAATTAATTCTAATTTAACAAATGCAATTACTCATCTATTAAGATATTTGTTTGATTTTCTCATTCATAAAATAAAAATTTATTTAAAGGTGGTTATAAGATAATATTTTCTTGAAAAGTATCATATAATAGTTAGTTTCTACATGACATTAAAAAAACTGGTGGATCTGTTGATAAAATTTATCAGGAAAAATTGATATAAAGANTGGATCTGTTGATAAAATTTATCAGGAAAAATTGATATAAAGATTAGAAATTATGTGACCAATCGTAGAGTACAAAGGAAATACAGCAAATGCTTTTAAAAAAATTATAAAAATCCTGTAACATGTATTGGTTTTAATGATTGGCAATTTTTTGAAAAATCTTCCTTAAAATTAAATTACCTTTAATTTTGATGTAAAACTCAGTTTTATAATTAACAACTCGATATGACTGATTTAATCATTGGTGGTTTTCAAACTAATAAAAATATTGTGGCGAGCAGTATGTTCTTGCTTGTATGTTTGATTATTGTGATGTTAGAAACATTTATGTTATAAATGGAAGAAATGTAATTTTTCCTAAAGAAAATTGGAATTCAGATTTTAATGATTGATTTTTTTATATAATATATTTAGCACATCACGATTTTAGAAACAATTAAACTTAAACTGCTACAAATGAGAGATACAGTGAAATGTATTATAAGCTAACATTAAATGCAGATGCTGGCTATAATAATTAATCTTATTTTACTAGAATTTATATATTATGATTTTACTTATAGAAAAAAACTTTGGTTAAAGGTAAAACAAATATAACAATTAGTGTTGATTATAATAAAAACATACCCGCGAACTCTATATGTAATATTAATATGATAAGTTAAGAGACTCGTACTTATGGTAGATTGAAAGGAAATATTACAGAATATGTATAAATGTTTTATTAATTAATGAATAAAGAATTTCCTGAAAAGGTTTTCAATTTTATTCTTGTGTTATTGTAAATGTCTACTCTTTTTATTGTTATATCTTTATTTTTACAAATAAAAAAATTCAAATAATTTATAAACCCAAGTTATTTTGGTTTTCATATTATTAATGGAAAATTTTTATAATTTAAATAACATAGCAACAGTTTTTTACAGTGATATAAATATATTTATAACTATGCAGAAATATTTCATTCTAATAAAAAAACATTTTTAAGTAAATTCGATACTAAACGAATTTAAGGTATTTTAATTCACTTAACAATGTTAATAAAATATTTTTTTTAAATAAGTCAATAAGAATTTGATTGCTATTTGATTACAAATATTGGTATCATTTGTATTTTATATTGTCTTAAAATCTTTGCTGAATGTGTTTAAAGTGATTTTACCAAGATGATATTATAAAATTAATTCTGATGGGTTTGAATTCATTGTTGTACTATATATGGAATACAGTAGTAAAGTATAATTTAATAAAAAAAATTTTTCCAAATGATAAAGAAAATATTATCTAGTGGAAATATCCACTGTAACTATATTTAATCTTATTTTGAAATATTTCATTACTCTTTGAATGGCACTGTTATATTGTTCTTAATATAATCCATAAATAATATTTACATATTTTTCATTGTATTTGAAGATATCTATTGAATAGTCCCTAATAATATGTGTTCATGAATATTTAACTATATATATATATATACATTTTTATATATTTTTTATTAATTAATTATTAACCAATCACACTTTTTCTTAGTAATATAAATTCTTGTTTCTCCATTGTATTTTGTCCTCATTCCCAAATTCTACATTAATATGAAAAATTATCGCATCTTTTTTCATATTCAGTAAATAATTTGATGTCTTTCATTACTTTACATTTGTACATTTTTGAAGTATTTTTACATATTGTGTTAGTTTATTAAAAACATATTTTAAGAAAAATATTTGGCGAAATTAGATTTTAGTTTTGAAGAAGTGCTGGCTAACTTTTTTGGCGAGAATTTTAAGAATTTTTGGCAAAAACAGTATCTTTGTGCCACTTTTGTGCTACCTTCCTTTTCCGGAAAAAATTGTTATAGTTGTTGTTAATTTTGGGGTTTAAAATTGAGACAAATTTTCTGGAATGTTCTGGTTTTTTGTAGAAAAATTAATGACTTTAATAAAAAAATTCAATTGTAGATTTGAATTTTTTTTTATTTTTAATGAAAAAAATTTAATTAAATGAAACAAATTTAAATATTCTTATGAAAAAATTAGTAATTTTAATTAAACATTTAATACTTGCATGGGTGTTATAAAAGTGAGCCAACTCTCTCATAAGCTATGTACTCTCACGTAAAGAATTTATGTAACGCGTATTTGAGGTATTAAGCCTCTAATAGTTACCTCCGTTTTCTTTTCAGTTTTCTATTAGACATTCATACTTTTCTTCGGCTCTCAAAACCTCTATGTTAATAGCCACCCAAATTCTATGCACTCATTCACTAAAATTTTCGCTTCGTTTGAATGAGAGAAACACCAAGCCAAATATCTTAAAGCTAATCGCTTTACCATGATGCTGTAAATGTATTGAGCTAGCTTTCTTCATTTCCGCTGTATATTCACAAATTAGTCAGTTATAATTTAGTATATGTCCTTGAGTAAAAGCCTCAATTATTTCTAGCCTACGATTTTTATGACAAAGGGGCTTTGTCTTGGAATTACTACTGACTGCTCCCTCAAACGAAACCCGAAAGCAATGTAAAATGACTCATATATGGCGTGAATGTTAAGGAAAATTTTTCACTTTCTAATTTGCATTAACTTTTAATTGAATATTAAATCAAATAAGTTTTCAATACTTCACTTCAGTGTGTTTTTTTTTTTACAGTTTGTGCTCGTTCTTACAAAATGTTTATTTTGAAGCAGTGATCCATAACACGCAAAATTATTTCAAAGGAACTGCATGAAATGTGGAATTACTGCGGAAACACCTACTGATTGGGAAATGTAAGGCCTTCCAAAGTTGTGTTGTATACTGGTATATTCAGTGGTTTCTACAAATCTTCAATACTATTTATAAAAATGTAATTTTCTGCTTTAATTTTTTTTANAATTACTGCGGAAACACCTACTGATTGGGAAATGTAAGGCCTTCCAAAGTTGTGTTGTATACTGGTATATTCAGTGGTTTCCACAAATCTTCAATACTATTTATAAAAATGTAATTTTCTGCTTAAATTTTTTTAAATATTTCTGCCTGTAGATAACGCAACAATGAAGCACTTTTAGCCTACTATCCGAAGAAATGAAAGTCTTACGAGATTGTATTCCTGTCTGTGTGTCTGGGTGTGTACAGATATGTGAAGGTGAGTGAGTGAAGAGATTTGGGCGGCTCTTAAAAGCTAGGGTCTTGAGAGCTGATGAGGAAGATTGAAGTGAGTATGGAGCAGCGCCAGAATGAAAGGGTGGGGGAAACGGGAGTTATCCGAGAAAACCCACCCAGCGGCATCGTCCAGCACGATTCCCACATGCTAAAATCCGGGAGTGGCCCGGCCGGGGTTTGAACCCGGTTTCCCTTGGTGGGAGGCGAGCAACATGTGAAGGTGTCTGTATTTGAGTATGTGTGTGTCTGAGCGCGTGCCTGTACTTATGTGTGTCCACGCCTAGAAAGTTATGAACTCGTAAACCGAAATTCACCAAACTCGGTACACATATAATAATTGGTAATGACATCTGACTTTTGCAGTTTTCGACAACGCCGGGTGCTTACCTAAAAAATTGTGGGCATTTTTTTTTAATTTAGGGAGCTATATCTTATCTCGGGAACCATTTGACCTATTTAAACGAAGCATTGTATATTGAAAAGGCCTTATAGAAACATTGAATTTAGAAATATATGTTTTTGTTCCTTAATTTTTTTAGTAGAGCTTTACATGAAAAGATAAAACTTTACTTTATGAATCGAANAAATATATGTTTTTGTTCCTTAATTTTTTTAGTAGAGCTTTACATGAAAAGATAAAACTTTACTTTATGAATCGAAAAATACTTTCCATTCTCGTAAAATTTGCCCCGCAAGTTACAATACGGTAGGCTAAGTAAACATATGAAATTTAATTTGATAAGGCAAATAGTATTCAGAATGTTGGCCGTACAAATAGTTAAGATTTATTTGCTGTATCTATAATACTATTTAATCTATTTCCACAAAATTTTGTATGTTGAAATAATCAAATATAAGCATCTTATATGCCAACAAATAGCCACTTTTGTTTGCCATTTTGAAAGATAGCGAGACATGAAGAAATAAAGTTTTTATGTCATAACCCGGGAATCAATCTACCAATTACTACCAAATTTGGCGTACAAGTTTAAATACTGTATACTATAGTAAACTGCTTCTTGTCTAGTCGTAACTCATCGAGTCACGGTCCAAAGACGACGCACACCACTTGCCGAGCAGCTGTGCGTTCCTCCATGCACATGTAAATTCAGATTCTGACCTGTCGCAGATGTGCTGCTGCTGGTCTCCCAAAAGTTCAGCCAGTTTACGCAGCGAAGGACACCTGTACTCGAACTGCACATCGATGATATCAACTTCGTTTCTGCATAAGTCCTTCAGCCATTTGTTCTGCTCAGGCCTGCTACTTGAATCGGCCCTTGTGGATACTGCATCAGCAAGTAGCGCAGCATGTTTCCCACTTGATAGGATGGACTCTGGCATTCATCACACTCCAGTCAGTGGTGGTACTTAGTCAGCCAGACGTTCGTCTTCTTGCTTTTCTCGTCCAACAGTTACCAGGCATAAGGGGGTCAGAAGGAGTGTGTACGGGTCTTGCCACCGTACTAGTATTAGCCCAGTCANCCAACAGTTACCAGGCATAAGGGGGTCAGAAGGAGTGTGTACGGGTCTTGCCACCGTACTAGTATTAGCCCAGTCATATTAGGTAAACAAAGGGGTCAACCTCGGAATGAAAGATAATAAGCTGTAAATTGGTATAAGCCTTTGTTTTGTCGTTCTTAATGTTGTCTCAAAAGTCACCAATGTTATCGTGTCCGCGTCTTAAGATATTGAAGGTCAAAGGTCATAAAAATCGGTTTTTCGCGAATATCTCGCTTTTTATTGCTTAAATAAGATTTGCACTTATTATAAAAGTTGTAGAATATAAAATTCTCTACAACTTCTGTTTGAACTTTTTTTTCATACGATCAACCGTTTCTGCGGTAGACCGCAAAGAGTGCGCCGCGCACAGTCATATATGGTCTAATGCAAGGTCAAGCGTGAGTTACGGTTATCAGTACGTTGGATAAAGTTAATTATTTAATAAAAAATTATAATTATTAAACAATGCCCATTATTAATGTACTAATTATAAATTATTTATATTTAATTAAAATTAGTGACTTAATTATTTACATTTAACTATAGTATATTAATAATTCTGGAATGTTTATTTTAGTTATATTGTAAGTTAAAACGACATTATATACGTTTTCTTTAAAACGTGTAAATGTTTTAATACTTATATACCTGGAAATACTTGTCCCTACCCTATGACCTTTTCTATTTATAGCCGGGACAGATGTTCTATTGTATTCAAGGCCACGTTCTCTTTGTCAAGATTATTCGTTAGTTTGAAATTGTATCTTCGCAACGACGGACGTACGGTTTTAAGAGCTATGGCTGATTTGTGTTTTATATGTGATAAGTCACTTTCAGAAGGTGTTTCTGTGAATGTCGTACGTGG
>NQII01006722.1:43316-83711 GCA_002778355.1 Clitarchus hookeri
TTTTTTAGTAAATAATTAACTTTATCCAACGTACTGATAACCGTAACTCACGCTTGACCTTGCATTAGACCATATATGACATGCGCGGCGCACTCTTTGCGGTCTACCGCAGAAACGGTTGATCGTATGAAAAAAAAGTTCAAACAGAAGTTGTAGAGAATTTTATATTCTACAACTTTTATAATAAGTGCAAATCTTATTTAAGCAATAAAAAGCGAGATATTCGCGAAAAACCGATTTTTATGACCTTTGACCTTCAATATCTTAAGACGCGGACACGATAACATTGGTGACTTTTGAGACAACATTAAGAACGACAAAACAAAGGCTTATACCAATTTACAGCTTATTATCTTTTATTCCGAGGTGAAACCCCTAATATGACTGGGCTATATGCCGTTCGGAAAAGAAAGGACCCACGCAAACCTAAAGCCAAAATCGGTGACCCGGTAAACATCTCAAAACAGAAAGGTGTCTTTGAGAAAGTGTTCACAGCGAACTGGAGCAACGAACTGTTTCGTATTCGACGTATACGCAACTACGCTCCGAGGACCTACTTTATTGAAGATTCAGATAATGTTTCCATCCATGGCAGTTTCTACACCGAGGAGATCCAGCTTACGCAGTTTCCAGCCCTGTATTTGGTCGAGAAGCTGCTGAAGTGACGTAACAGAATATGTCAAGTGATGGGGTTTCCTGCCTGCTTCAATTCCTGGGTCGCTGAAGCGGACTTCGAGAGTGAAAGAGGACGATAAATAAATACTTTTATTCAAGGGCTTGTGTGTTTCCTCATGTTGTACATTACGGAATAAAATTTGTCTTTTNACGATAAATAAATACTTTTATTCAAGGGCTTGTGTGTTTCCTCATGTTGTACATTACGGAATAAAATTTGTCTTTTCTTTAAAATATTGTTTTTTATTGTTTCAAAAGTTTGACCCTAAAACATTTCTTTAATTACAAAAATTTGTTAGTAAATTCTTAATGTTTTCAGTCACCANTTTCAAAAGTTTGACCCTAAAACATTTCTTTAATTACAAAAATTTGTTAGTAAATTCTTAATGTTTTCAGTCACCAAAAATGTATAGAAATGAACGACATGGAACATAGCAATGAAAAAATTTACGTTCTTAACAAAATGGGAATGCGAAATAATTAGTAAATGAAATGATATAAGAGACATGCAAGAAAACTCACCCAAAAATCCACGTCGACCCCACCAGGAATCATGCACAGTACATGATGGGGGAGGTGGGGTCCTTGCTAAACGATATAACCTCCCACCAAGGACTACACCGACGCTTGTTAAATGCAACATTAAAAAAAAATGGCACACGCGGTAAGGGGACTTTCAACTTTCACCATGTCTACCCCCCACAGAATAATAGCGATTTATGCAATATTGTTTTTAATGAAGCACTCATCTTTCATCATAATCATTTTGTTACTGTATCCTGCTNAGCGATTTATGCAATATTGTTTTTAATGAAGCACTCATCTTTCATCATAATCATTTTGTTACTGTATCCTGCTCGAGTAATATGCAGCTCCTGTGAGCACACGGGATCCAGTAGTGTTCATTCCCTCAATCTCATTTATTATCAAACGAAGAAACCTTTCCTACTACCATTATGTATTCCGGAAATATATTTTAAGAGCAGTGCATTGCCTATAAATATTTATACGGTATTCTGCACACAAACTATAAAAAACTTTTTTCTGCAGTAAACGCAAAGAATACATGTACTGTCATAAGGTAGAAATATTTTTACAAGCCCTTCTGTTGCCTACGAAATGTGCGGAAACACGTTACATAAATAGTTTTAAAATGACTACATTTCNTTTTTACAAGCCCTTCTGTTGCCTACGAAATGTGCGGAAACACGTTACATAAATAGTTTTAAAATGACTACATTTCATTTTTATTAACAAGTTTTTTAATTTATGTGGGAAACGTAACGGGATAGGCCTGCGGAAATGAAATAAGTTTAGTATCTACTTTTAAACGCAATTACATTTCCTGTTCAGTACAGGATCTGGCTAAGAGAGAGGAAAACCCGAAATAATATTAAAAACGAATGTGACCACGGAATTTTTTTTTGGCAGCTAGATACCCACCTGCAACCAAAGAGTTGGCAAATACTGTATGCTGCGAACTTTGACACATATGTGTACTGTGTGCGTGCGAGTGTGCGCGTATTATAAGCTTTCGTTTCCTGCATAAGCTAAATTAATTTTTTNTTTTTACAAGCCCTTCTGTTGCCTACGAAATGTGCGGAAACACGTTACATAAATAGTTTTAAAATGACTACATTTAATTTTTATTAACAAGTTTTTTATTTTATGTGGGAAACGTAACGGGATAGGCCTGCGGAAATGAAATAAGTTTAGTATCTACTTTTAAACGCAATTACATTTCCTGTTCAGTACAGGATCTGGCTAAGAGAGAGGAAAACCCGAAATAATATTAAAAACGAATGTGACCACGGAATTTTTTTTTGGCAGCTAGATACCCACCTGCAACCAAAGAGTCGGCAAATATTGTATGCTGCAAACTTTGACACATATGTGTACTGTGTGCGTGCGAGTGTGCGCGTATTATAAGCTTTCGTTTCCTGCATAAGCTAAATTAATTTTTTTTATGGAGACACGCACATTGTGGGAACAGTTATTTGACTGTAATAAACCTCATTTGCACTGACGCACTCAGACGACGGCCGCATCGCCATATCGCATTGCAGACCTTGCACAACCTGACTTCCACACGAACACCCTATCCCCCCCCTCCCGCCAACCCTTGGCATAAGCCAAAAAAGAACTACTTTCGCGTCAGTGACAGCGGGTAGGCGCTGCATGTCGATGTCTGGTGCGGTTTGGCAATACTGTTCATACTGTTACCAATAAACTTTTAACCCAATTCATATCTTAATGTGTGTAAGGGCGTAGCTCAATAATAAGTAATGATTAGGTAACGAACCGCAGTATAAGATGGATTTTATAGAACATAAAGATTATACAATAACTATTTACGTGACTATTAATCGGGGGAGCATAAATTTAATACCAAGATGCTTATTAATAATATTAAGATTTATTACCTCAGACCATTACTATTACAGTCTAATTGGAAAGTCCCCAACTTGTTCATGTTGCCGGAGGCTAATTCTAGGAGGCCGTTAACGACAGCCGGACACACCCATCTTCAGTGGTCTTCTCTTTCCAATGGCCCGACGACAAAAAACGCCGCTCCCGGTGTTACGCTGGCCTATATCGGGCGCGTTGTATAATTTTTTTGGCACCTTTTACTGGCCTGTGGAAGGAATTTCTGCAACTCTCTTTCGCAAGGTGTTGTTGCAATCACGCTCGTCCTCTGGTTCAATGTTTGAAGGTGTGATCAGGCACACCTTTCAGCTAAGGCCTGATCACTTCATAACAATACGAACCATGTGAATGCCTTACACTAAGGCTTGTCTACAACCGACATGGCATTATAGTGCGGAATTAAGTACTCGTTCGCAACTAGCTCGCGTCTGTACGTAATGTGTTGTTAAATTTTCTTATAGTACATTGTTTTGCTCCAGACAATCGGAATGCTATGGAAATTATTTTTCCAACCTACAAATTATTTTTTCTTCTGTTATGTGCCATCGCCTTTCCTGTCTAGAGATAGATGTTTTCAAAACAGTGGTGAAATTCATTATTTTATAAAATCAGCTGCAAATACAAACGAAACATATTCAGAATGTTGAGATATGTGAACAAATCCAATTTATTTTCACGGCACAACTTCGAAAAAAAAATTGACTGTGACAATTGTAAACAACAGATTTTCTTACCCTGTTTTTAATGGCAATTAGACTATAAGATATTTTACCATTTTTGATAGTAGATGACCCTTAAGGACTATCTATGGTATGTCGGATATGCAGTTCGGTTATGAAATTTTAGCTAAAATCTAATATTTTTTTAAAATTTATTACATGTTATCATTGACGAACTTTAATTTACAGAGAAAAGTATATTAATATCGCTCATTAGTAAGGGACTACTGTTTCCTTCGGCATGCGCGTGCATGTGAATAAACCACATTTCCTTAGTTTCTTTAAATGCGATGTTTTAATACGCAAGTGATGCATGGCGTCCATGCCGCACAGATGCTGATATCATTACACGCACTCAGCACTGTGTCCTCATGCCAACACCCACCCTTCCCCTGGCCATAGCCAGCGTACCACACTCGTATGCCCCCACCTGCTTTCGTGATAAAACGATGCATGGCCTCCGTGGACCCGGGTTGGTTGTCGGTCTGCTCGCGTTATTTTACTATAATTTTAAAAAAGTGAGTCCTTACCCTCTCTACCGTAGAAGGATTATGTAGGTAAAACGACCGCTCGCAGAGTGCTTCTAACGACGATGATAACAGGGCGCAGAAAGATGGCAACCCACGGATGTTTTGCCTTATATACAGTTTGGCCCGCATCAATGATTTGGCTCGATCGAGATCAGTCTTCAGCAGAGCCTTCATGAGTTAACATCGTATTTCGTGCTGGACCATTTCTTCTCATGACATCTTCATCACTACCACCTCCCCTTTTCACCGAAATACGGCGAACATCTACGGCTCCTGACCTTGAATGCGGTCGGTTTCAACCGGATTCTTCCATGTTTATTCCAACACGTGCGATAAAGGTAGGTTCATGTGCTCTTGGCTGGGTNTCAGCAGAGCCTTCATGAGTTAACATCGTATTTCGTGCTGGACCATTTCTTCTCATGACATCTTCATCACTACCAACTCCCCTTTTCACCGAAATACGGCGAACATCTACGGCTCCTGACCTTGAATGCTGTCGGTTTCAACCGGATTCTTCCATGTTTATTCCAACACGTGCGATAAAGGTAGGTTCATGTGCTCTTGGCTGGGTNGTCGGTTTCAACCGGATTCTTCCATGTTTATTCCAACACGTGCGATAAAGGTAGGTTCATGTGCTCTTGGCTGGGTGGTCGATTACACTCATCCCCTTCCTTACAGCGCATTTCGCCGGCAATCTCAGCTTGTTACGACAGGAACATCTGTTTCTCGAGCATGCTGGGTGGTTCTATTCTATTCTATTTCATAAAACGCATGGGCTCAATAACACCTTGTTTTTTCACAAATCAGTAAAAAAAATACTAACATATTTTTTTTTAAACAGGAAAGTTTTAATATTCGGATTTTTTTACAAGTTCCTAGCTTTATTTCACCATCACTTTATACTTAAAACATGTTTATGTATAAATATATATCTTTTCAATAACGAACTATTAACAGTTTAAAGTGTGAATGTTTGTTGAAAAATTTGGGTAGGGGGAGAGATCTCGAATACTTTACATTTTAATTTCGATATAACATTTTTAGATCGGAAGATTTCAATGTTTTTTTTATTAGTTTTATAAACCTTTCCGCATATGGGAAATTACATCTTTAAAGTCGTAAATAAATATAAAAACACTGGATGTGGCGTCATCGGCAATCTAGCAGAGGTAATAAAACAAGATGGTAGTCGTGCGGGTCGAGGTTTGTACGCAAACAGGCGTTTTTTTCTTGGGAAATCAATTAAAATCCAAAAAGGCCCGGCGATATATCTAAGCAATCTTTATTAAATTAGTTCATTTTGGAAATAATTTTTAAGGTTATGGGTCGCTGGAATAACGGGCCAGCGGCCGGGGTTGGCGAGGGAGGAAATGGACAATAACGCCCACCACGCCTGTGATGTCAACCAAGATTGCGGACAACTCCGAACTCCGATGCCATGCTGCCATGTCCCAAAGGCCCCATTCCTATATTACTCCCCCCCATTTCACAAGATAGCACCATGTGCAAATTTAAGCTTTTATTTCCTATCTCGAGAAACAATAATATAATCCCCACCTAATTTATGCATAAAGTATATTTGTGTAGGCCAAATAAATTTTACTGATTTAAGTGGTTGTTCACGTGTTTTCAAAATAAAATCTAAGTAAATATTTTTGTAAGTATGCTACATGTTACAAACCATTTCAAACTCACTTTGTATGCTGACAGTAAGTGTAACATTTTTTCCCCGTCAATTACAGAGATCGTTACATGACAATTGAGAAATTTTACGCCATACCTTGTGGACAAATCATCCGATACCCACTTAATTTTACACGCAAGTATTGTTATGGTATGACAGCTATACTTAAATATTTAAGGTCAGGCCGGCATTTCATAGTTTTATTAATATAAATAATTATATCNATGGTATGACAGCTATACTTAAATATTTAAGGTCAGGCCGGCATTTCATAGTTTTATTAATATAAATAATTATATCAATATGTTATATCTATTAAACTATTCCAAAAATCAAATGAATCCTCTATAATAACAGTATAAATTAGAAGTTTCAATCGTATCAATCGTAGGTACAGTGATCCTCTTTTGCTTTTGCAGATAAATATACCGGGTTACAAAATGGAATATTTTGTCATATTTATAGATCCATTAATTTCATTTCCACCAAATTTCCCACACCAGTTGTGCTACAGAAGGTTATTGTAAAATATGATTTATGTGGAATCTCACAATGATTTTCCAAATGGAGGCCATAAAATAATTTCAAAAAAATTTCTCATATTTTTAAAACATTTAATCAAATTCAACCAAACTTTATGTGGTAATATTTACTATTAGACCCATCAAATAGATCGTACTCCGAGGGTGCCAATTCCTGGCTTTACGGCGGATGGGGAACTCGTTACCAATGTGGGTGAAAAGAGGCCAGGCTTTATTGTGCAAGAACGCCACTCGTTTGGCAAACGATTTTATAGTGGAAAAGTGGTGAAATGGCTTAATAAGCAGGAGGCCCATTTTCTACCTCCAGGGAACGTTAAACCTCATTTTATGCTATTGAAAATGCTTACATAATTTTGGCGATTATCTCCAATGATTAAAGTAAAGCAGGTGTTTTGACCTTTACCCTTTCACCTACAAAAAATAGGGAAAATTAATTTCTGGCTTACCCTCGAACTTTTGGCAGTGTAGACGGTTAGGAGTGAATCTAGTGACTGTGAATATATATATATATACATATATATATATACATCTTAATCGTTATTATTTCTACTTTAAAACCAGGCGAATTCGATAATAATCAATGAATTCAATCAGATGAATAAGTATTTGCACGCTGTCTTAAGGCAGGAAAGTTTTCCGATGGACGAGGTTGATTTAGAGATTGTTGCAGTAATATATTTCTACCAATTGTAAACTAATTTAGCTATCTAACCAGAACGTTTGCGTTTCAGTTGCATTTTATACGCTAACAACATAGATTTTAGAATATTTTATCCTACATAATTAATAAAATGCATTATCTTGTTGTTTTTAAATCTCATATATTCACCCAGCTGCAAAGTGACGGCTTAGATGAACTCATAGTACTATGTCTACGCAGTTTCATTACCAACAGGACAGCTTAAATGGTAGATAATAGAGTTGTCGCCCTGTACATAGAAATATACAATCGTACAGGCCAAGTGCTGTGGTAAAAATTTGCCATTCTGTAGAAAATATAATGGAGATTATTTTTGTCGCATGCTTATCGTGCATTAGGGAAGTGTAAAACGAATTTTAATTTAGCAATTTCCTATTTGCACTTCCATATAAATGTTACATACAATATAAGTAACCAGCAAACATTTGGGAAATAATCATTAGACATGAAGAAAAAGGTCAAACATTTCTGAGTTACTGCTTTCCCAAATGTTTAAGAATTCACTATGGTGAGTTAAAGCAACTACTGATTTGTGACACTGAGTAGTGGCAAGCTGAGTGGCATTTCATAATCTTCGAGACACCTGACACACGCCATCTCTATAGACAAAAGCGCAATGATTTTGACTCCCGCTTTGCATAAACAAAATTCTCTGATGAAATTACATAATCTTTGTCGTATTTCGGGAGGACCACAGTTGGGGTAGTGGCAAGGGCACTCTCCTCTCACCAAGGCGATGTGGGCTTGTTTATTGGCGATGTCACGCCAAGATTTTCGCAATTGGGGATCGTGTCAGAAAATGCCATAGATTGGTGGGATTTCTCGGAGATCTCCTGTATTCCCGCCCTTGCGCTCCGGAGATTCTCCAAATCCACCTCATTTCCCAGTCATCGGCGCTCAATGCCTCGTTCTAAAAAGCTGCCCAAAACATTCCATTCCACTCGTACGCTGAAACTACTATCAATTATCATTTAACCATTTCACCAGCAAAACGTAATGAAGCAAAATTAAGACTTGATGGATTTGTCAATATAGTTTTACTGGTAGACAGCACATTGTCAGGAGTCCACATTTACTGATACTATCTCACGAATATACGCAAGCTACTTTTGTGTAACATGAATTTATCATGTAGGCTCTCAAAGTGGCTGGTATGTCTCGTGCACCACGCCATATAGAATCAACACCTATGGTGTAATAATAGTGCAATATCTACTTAAGAAGCAGGTGTTCGCGGAATATTTTCAAAACTGCCAAGTAAGATAAGAGTGTGATATGTAGTGTCTCCGGCATTAGTATCGTGTTACAGTGTTTTGTCTGAACTACAGTCGACTGCTAATATTCGCAATGTGCATGTGGCTTAGATAACTGATCAAAATGTTATTATCCCGAAACTTGCACTTTTACTTGCACATATTCACTGATTATGAGTAAGTGATTCACTCGTAGTTAAGATGGTTTAGTTAAGAGTGTTTGTAGTGCAATGAAATCGAAGTGACAGAAACGAGATCCCTACTTATAATCATGGCAATTTTATATGTTGTTCCTAAGTAACTAAATATGACCTTTGTATTTTAAAGAAACTCTCACGCTATTTCATGAAAATCTGAAAATTCATATAAGCAAGTCATGGAATTTAAAGCTTGTTATTCAAACACAGAAACCATAACAAATGTTTTTTTAACATTTTTGAAAATCCTTTAATTTACGTTCCGTGAATAAATTTTGGAAAAATTACACGTATTTTAAAGCAGTTCTTCAGTAAAAAAAAAAAGTCTTAAAATACAAAATTCAAGAATTCAAAGAAGGAATATAAGAAAACGTTATGTTTACGGTTATTTGTGAGCAAGGCAAAATAATAATTTTCAGTGGAAGAATAAGTATAACATGAAAGTAGGTGGCGGTGATCTCAGCAAGGATAGGAGAAAAGTAAAATTAATTCATATAAAATTTAAAAACGTTCTATAACCATACTGGAGACAAGGTATTCTAAAACTTTTGCTGCTGGACGCAAATAAGTGGGTTGGGTAACACAAAAATGGCACTGGGTCATATAAGAATGGAGGGAATCCACTGAACTCACCGAATTCTCTTTGTTGCATTCAAACATTAAATTACTAATTATAGTGATAAAACCAACTTTTTACAGTATTTAATTGATTTACAGTATTAGAAATAAACACTCTTTGTTCTGAGTGTAAATATTAGATACTTAAGAACCATACAGTGACGTAAAATATATACCTGATATCAGCATTATTTTTTATATCAAGCCCAAACAATAGTCAAATTGAATAAGACACCCCAGAAAATAGCCAGAAAATAGATTCGTGCTTTCATGGGTAATTGATTTTTCGGGGATACCTGGAATTAAAGCAGCCTGGAAGATTTTACGTGTCAAAATAAATTAAATAAGCGATTACTTACAAAACAGTATAAGGCTAAATATAATTAATGTAGAACAATCCAAGAGAAATTTGCAATATAAAAATTAAAAGCACCTATATAGTCGTGCGAGAAAATTAGCAATTATATCAAGAAAAATTCATAAGACAAGTTGAGGTTCTTTGTCATCGTTTAAACTAACGAGACCACGAGAAACACATTAATTTCATGGTGGTTTTTGGCACTGTTACTTGCCACGTAGTAGATATATGCACGCTTTTCTTGAAGATAACCTGCTAAATAAGGATAATCCCATAATCAAGACATAAATAACCTTCATAGCGCTCTGGATCGGTCAGTTGGCAAGTATTCTCGGCCGGGATCTGAGTTAGGCCACGAGGATAGGGAAGTTCTGCTGGTGTGGGTACTTCGCTCGTCTCCTGCTGTCTGGCAACTCCTGGCCCTAGCGGATGTCGTTTCCTTGTTTGACTTTTGCTTTTTGCTGGCTCTGGGGTCGTGGCTGAAATATGTACAGCCTTCATTGCGGAACAGTTTAAGTAAACTAAAATGCTATAACTGCGGCAATAGTTGTTCATAAACAATAACACAAAACTTGCCTGAAAAATGAAATTTAGGATGGATATATTGGCTCTGAAAGACTATGGAGTACTTCTTTATAAGGCATTTTTTGGGCAGATATACAGAAATAAAAACATTCTGAGGTAAAATGTATTAAAGAAAGAATATTCTTCTAAACACGAGAACACTAACATTTGTGCAAAAAAATGTCTTTCTATATCAACTATGCGCGTGTTTCTGTTATCAGATACGAAAATTCCAATTAAATAACTAACTTACGTTTCCTAAGTGTTTAAGGACATTTTAAGAAATATTATAATTTTTGTTATCATTGTTATGAGCTATAAATAGCCTATCTTATGTGTGAACAATATTAATTTTGAAATTGACTTCAAAATTTAATGTATATCCTTATTTTCGAACTGCTTCAGACCTGGCATGTTTTAGAAAATTCTTTCAACTTGTATCCAGACATCATGTGTCTACTTTATACATTTGAATTATTATCATTATGACATTAATCTGGCTTTTTCGAGCAACAGTGGAAAGAGAAAAATGTAACGTTTAAAGCATCTGTAGGTCTTTGTATAATCTGCATCTACCTACAACAAATATTATTTTTGAAATATTCTTTTACTTGTTCCAGGTAATATGTCACATGAAGAAAATAGAAACTTAACTGCGAGGGATGTGGAGAAACTTCTTGGAAGGAAAGTTACTACGCTGAAGACAAGAATGTTGACAGCTCCTGGCGAAAATTATGGCAGCATTATGCTGGCGGTTGACGCAACTCTGGACACTGGGAGAGATGTTGCTCTTGTAGCAAAGATGTTCCCGGCAAGTGACATCAGCCAAAGCCTTTTTCAAAGTCCCATATCCATGAAGAAAGAAATAGAGGTGTATCAGATCATCAGCCCCGAGTACGAGAGGATACAGGAAGAGCAGTCCGTTCCTCCATCGCAGAGACTTCACGTGTTCTGCAGCTGCCCCGGAGCGAGACTCACTCTCGGCGACAAAGACGAGGATCAACTGGCCGACGAGAATGCAGTCATGCTGCTAGAGAACTTGAGAGTGCAGGGATATAGGACAGGTGACCGAGTCTCCGGCATGGACAAGAAACACACCGAGTTCGTGCTGGAGCATCTGGCAAAGTTCCATGCCACAGCTGTTGCCATCAAGCTGAAGAAGCCACTCGTCTTCAGGAATAAGCTACTCAAAGTCCTCACCCCTTTCAAGATTAAGGTTGGCACCAAAGAAGCGGATGTAAAGTTGAATGAAAAATTCGTTAATGGTTTGCTGTCAATCCCGGCATGCAACAGAAACATTGATGCATTGAAAGACCTACTCATGGAAAGCGTAGAATACGCCCATAGTGACACATTTCGGCCAGTCAGGGAACCTTATGCTACATTCACGCACTACGACCTCTGGACCAACAACATGATGTTCAAGTATAAGTCCGAAACTGACGAAGATCCCGTGGATCTCAAATTTGTTGATTTCCAAGTAAGCATGTGTGGGTCACCAGTATCGGATATAATGTTATTCTTGTTCACGAGCACGCAAACAGGTATAGTATCTGAACACATAGATCACTTTCTTGAACTTTACCGCAGTTATTTCGTGGACTGGCTGAAAATACTTCGATGCGAGACAAAGCATTTTTCATACGAATCTTTTTTGGAAGAAGTGAAAATTGTGGCTCCTTTGTCATTGTCTCAGATAATGATCATGTTGATGCCAATAACCTTAAACGAGGGGCAAGTCGACAAATTCACTGAAGCTCCTCGAAATGAAGAGTCTCCAGTTGAATTCATGCCAGTTGAATTTAATGATGTCTATATTTTAAAAATTTGCGAGGCCCTTGATACTTACGTTGAAAAGAATTGGCTGTAAGAATAAATCGCAAATAGGATAGCTTATTGGATAAACTAACTGCAAACAGATAATTTTAATTTGAACTGAAACCTGGAAACTGAAATTTATTACTCACGTCCTTTCAGTGCACAAGAATTCTGGAAACATTTCCAAGTAAATATATTGTTCCTTAATATTATAATTTTACAATTAATGCAGTCTACTAGAAATAGAAAACTGGATAGAATATGTAAACATTTGGTTAATAGACTCTTGAAAGACCGAAATAGTTATGATTATTTCCATCACTGTTGGGAATAGCTCATGACGTACGTTGTCCCAAAGAAAGTGGGTGTTAATAATCACCCACCATAAGTACTAACTTTCGAAGTACTTCGTTTAAAGTCTGCGTTTTAAAGAAACATAGNGGTGTTAATAATCACCCACCATAAGTACTAACTTTCGAAGTACTTCGTTTAAAGTCTGCGTTTTAAAGAAACATAGAAAAAATTTTTATGTTTTCGACATCACGTTACTAATATGCACAATTGTTTCACAATTTTTGCGGTTTTAAATCATACAAAACAATCATACAACTTTTTTGAAAATAATACAATTAANGTGTTAATAATCACCCACCATAAGTACTAACTTTCGAAGTACTTCGTTTAAAGTCTGCGTTTTAAAGAAACATAGTAAAAAATTTTATGTTTTCGACATCACGTTACTAATATGAACAATTGTTTCACAATTTTTGCGGTTTTAAATCATACAAAACAATCATACAACTTTTTTGAAAATAATACAATTAACAATAATTCTTTATATACCAAGAACAATGTTAATAATAATATAGTGGTTCATAAATATTGATAAGTTTCTAAACAAATAATGAAAGGGAAATTAAGAGTCTTAACTCTTTTAATTTCTACTATTTTTGTAAAACGCCATAGCTCATGGTGCGTTCTTTCCACAATGTGAAATAAACACTTATTTTAATGTATTTTTATTTCAACAGTATAATGGATTCTTTAAAGTTTCTCTCTTCGAAAGTTTTCGTTTTGTAATATTTTCTATTTTGAAGAACAAAAATATATTAGAATATAAATTCATAGAAATTAAAAAAGGGCTATGTTGTAATTACAAAAAATTTATACAAAGTTTTTGTAATGCATAATTTTGCCTTATTTAACTTTTTTATAACATTCTAAAAGAAAAAATTTATGATACGATTTCTATTTCAAATTTAACAAATTCTTTTATTTTTTTAGGCGACATAAATGTTACATTGTTATAATTTAGAAATCAATTAGTTCAAAATGTGTGCCTGAAATTGAGAAATAATTACCTTATGTTTTTGCCATTTAATTTATGTTTAGGTAGTTTAGACTCAAATGTGTTGTTTTACTTTTTAGCAGTTTATATATTTTTACCGAACTTAGGTAAAAAAAAATGTATAATAATAATGGTTTTTTTCTTTACTGTATGTTGAAGTAATAAAACACGTTTTAGAAAAAACAAACTCAAAGAAAACAACAATCAGAACCAGAAAAACGTATCCAATTTTTTTTTATTGTTAGAACTCATAATTTTCAAAGTTTAGAAACTAAACGATTATAAACAATTATGAACAATTTAGCAACTATCCAAAAGAGTTATAAACATTTTCCCAATTTTTTCAAGTAATATAAAAGCCTTAATTATTGCCATTTTGTATGATTACATCAAAGTTCCAATCAAGAATTCCAACACTCAAAATAAAAATTATAAATTTAAAGATTAACAGAAATGTACTAAATGTAAAGATATAAATGTCCTTATAATAAAATTTATCCAAGGTTCTTTAACAAAAAGTTTAGAAATCTGTGAATAAAATAATGTCACATTTACTTTATTCATTTAAATAAAGTTATCATGAAGAAATGTATTTAAGGCGAAAGAATAAAAACTGTGTTATTTAAATAACTTTCAAGAAAAATAGGATAACTCGAAAGAAGAGGACCTCAAGTGAGTCGGTATTCAACTTAAAAGACAAATTTAAGCTTTCGTCATGCATTAAACTATCAGAAAAAAATGCTTAACCCAAAGCAATTTAAAATGTCAGTAATGTAAACAAGAAAAAAAACTTTACAATATATTTTTTTTCTCCAGAAGAGTTTAAATTGACGAATATTTTACAAGAACAACCCTAATCCAAAATTATGGGATTTGGTTTTATTGCATTAATCGAAGGGTGTGTAAAGTGCATACATCCCTACAAATTTTCATGCACATAATATACCATAGTCCAAAGTTATGAACGTCTGAAGTTTGGCGTATTTCACAAAAAAAAAAAACCATTGTCCGATCATTTTTTTCTCAAAAAAAAAAAACAACTGTCATGTACAATATCAGTTTTTCTACAAAATCAAATAAGGAACATCAAACAGAAGACAATTTCTTTAATAAAGTAGAAAAACTTTTAAGATTTACTGGTTTCATATTAATTGGTATATAAAAATTTCTTCCCATCGTTTTGTTTTAGCCACTCAATTTGGAATTTGTTTTTTTTTTTTTTATGTTAGTAATTTTGTAATTTTTAAGGGATTGTATCAGTTTACTAGTTAATTAACACAGGTGATAATGGCATTGGACAATAGCAGATTTTACAATGTGTACAGGAAAACTAACTGGAAACGGAAGCGTAGGAAAAATTTAAGAAAGAAGATATAATTATAAATAAGAAAGTGACAAATTTAAGACATACTAATCACACAGGAAAGTAAATTCCATCTAGGGGAACTGTACCTGACTGCAGGTTAGTACCGTGTAAACTATATAGAACTGCTAGTAGTCTAAACGAGACAAAATAGTCATATGTGGGAACATAAAGAAGCTAGCACGAAGAGATATAATTCACCGAGAAGTGATGAGCAAGTTGTCCTAATTGGGTTATGTTACCTCTTGAACATTAGTTCCCCATGAAACATAGTAGGTAGTCTTGCTTATGTTATAATGTATATTGGCTACATATTAAAGAAATTTCAAAATTTTACATTGGTGAAATATATATCTCAGAAGTATTCATGCAAATATTGGGCATGTATGGTACCAGATTGTGCTTGATGCATTTTCTGTTGTATATTAAATCATCAACCTTAGATCACAGGCAGTCTCAAATTTAACACTAGTAAGGTTATACAATATACACTGAAGAGCCAAAACAACTGGTACACCTGCCTAATATCGTGTAGGGCTCCTCCGAGCATGCAGAAGTGCCGTAAGACGACGTGGCATGGACTCGACTAATGTCTGAAGGTATGCAGGAGGCAATTCACACCACGAATCCTGCAGGGCAGTTCACAAATCCAATCTGCGCCAATTTGAGGAAGGGTTGCACGTCTGTCACGTTTAATGATTCTCGTCAGTCGTCGTATGTCACGTCCATTCACGATTTTTTTCCGGCCGCAGCGATGTCGAAGATGCGATGTTTTACCGGATTCCCGATATTCACGGTACACTCGTGAAATTGTCGTACGCGAACATCCAAATGTTATCGCTACCTCGGAGATGCTTTGTCCCATCTCTCGTGCACCGACTATAACTTCACATTCAAACTAACTTAAATCTTGATAACCTGCCATTGTAGCAGCAGTAACCAATTTAGCCGCCTACTGCATCGCGTTACTCTGATTGTATCCATACCCCTGTTATATGCATACGCACGCTTATAACAGATTTTTTGCTCTTCAGTGTATATACTAGATATGTGGCTAGCTAGTTTGCAAGTTATTGTTGCGGTGTTAAAAGGCAGCTATAATCACTGTACAATTTATATTAGTTCTGTGATAGCACCCAACATATTTAGTACGCAAATAGTATTGTAATTGGTGTATATTGAGTTGTAAAATACATTCCAGACTGAATTGTTTTGAACATGTGAATGAATAACTCAGAAGTAGTGTACTTGTGCAGTTCAAATCCTTTGAAACAAAAAATTAACAGGACATGCTATTAACAGGACTTATCTCTCATCAACTACCACATAGACGGTGACCATGTAAGGTACATGAAGAGCATTCCTCTGGAAGTGAGGAAGTCAATGCTCTTACATATGCAAATAGAGTACATTTCTAATGGAAAGTTAGTAATGATAAGACAGAAATACCAGTCTGTATGGTCGCTTTTTTAATCAGACATAGAATAACAAGAGGCAAAAATAGGAGAATCCAACAGACTATGATGCCAACAGGCTGTCCCCCACAAGACATAAGAGGAAGACACCTAAACAGGTATAGGAAGACACTCCTGCCTGTTGTAGACACGGTTGTACAACATATTTCATCATTCAGAGTACGCCAGTCCCATTATTCCAGAATAGTGTACCCTAATTTCATGTATCTTCCTGAGTCATTATCAGTTAGATACATGCATAAGATGTTTCTCCAAAAGTACAAAGTAAATTTTTCATATCAAGTCTACTGGAAAATATTTAAGAATTAATTGAATATTAACTATGGATTGCCACGTAGCAACTCGTGTCATACATGCGGCAGATTAAAACAGCAAATTACAGCAGCAGCCACTGCAGAAGGAAGACATGAAGCAACTATTCAGAAATAGCTGCACCTGCATCAGGTCAGAAGATATTTGAACTAAAGAGATTCTACGAATGTAAGGCCCAGAAAAGTGAAGTGTCGTGTGAATCGTTTGATGTCATGCAGAACCTGCCATTACCTCACATTAATTAATACTAATGATAGATTTTACTCGAGGCAGCTGTGGTATTTAGTTTTTGGCAATCGCGATATTGGTAAAAATGTAGTTTTAATGAATGCATATAACGAAATGGCAGGAAAACAAGGACAGAATGACGTAACATCTATGTTGTGAAAGTTTTTTAATACTTAAGGTGCTGAAACTGAAACTGTAGTGCTCTTCAGTGATGGTTGCAGTGAACAAAATAAGAACTATGTTATGGTTCGAATTTTTTTTTTTATTATCTACTGCCTCAAGTTATTTACCAAAATAAGGTATGTTTCTTGTGATATGTCATTCATACTTGCCCAATGATCGGGACTTCAGTGTTATTGATTCTCAGAAGAAAAAAAAACACAGCTGAATTGCATGGTGATTGAGATACACTTTCTAAGAAAGTTCGGTAAAACCCGTCACCTTTTAAGTTGGTATGTATTAAACAAACTGACATGCATGGTATCTCTCGGTTATCAGCTACATATTTTATAAAGCAATCCAAACAACTAATGAGGATAAAGGGGATACTAATACTTATGATCACACAGCAGGATACCAGAAATGTGCAAACACGAGAAATTTATTACTGCCCTGAATTAGTATTTGTTTTCGAAATAACAAAAAACTTCCCTACAGTTTCCAACTTTCCCCTATGTATAATGGACCCTTGCTGTTGAAACCAAGAAAGCTAAAAGACTTTCAGAGACTTTCAGTTTACCTTTCTTGTGATCTCAACCGAGACTACTTAATGAGTCTATCCAGGAAGGAAGATTACAATGAAGCTAGTTATCTTACAGAAATAGGTAATGATGAAAACAATAGTGGTGAGAAAGACAGCATTAGCTGAAATGTCTATTTCACTGTTCTTTTATGATTCAGCTGTTTTTGTAGTGTTCAATGTGTTTAATAATTTTGTAGAAATGTTTTAATTTAGCGTTTATTGTAATTACAATAGACATATTAGAAGTACAATACTGTGCAGCATTAGAAAACCGAATCTTAATGGACTGTTTGTTTGGTTTTCCTTGTTTCTTTTATAATAATGAGCACTTAATGAATACACTGAAAAGAGGATGTTATATTTTTCAGAAATGTAAACGGAATAAACTTAGTTAAATAGTTTAATAGAACAGATGTTTATATTGTATTCAGATGATGCTCTTAAATTGGAATGTTTATTTTGTTCACTGAAAATCATCGTCCACAACACACATGCCTTACGACTCTATTCTGTAAGGTTGTAATGTATCTAAAAACTGTAAAAATATCACTATAAGGATGGTTCTAATGATGATACGTTGAAATGTGTTTATTTCACATTGATGACACAAGGGAGCATAATTTGTCTCTCGCTAAAAATTTTCCTTTTTGGACTATGGTTGTTTTTGTTAAAATTTCTTAAATTGGGTACCTCACATAATGCTACCTTCTAATCTTTTAGAGAAATGCCTCTAAAGAAAATTTAAGGTTGAATTTGATAACAAGACTACAGTTATAGTAATGTGAGAACATGTCAATATCTTTAAACAATTAACAATTAAATGTAAGTAAGCCTGCCTTGGAGCCTCGGTACGTCGGCATCCTTAGGAAAGACACATAGTGGTACATATGAATAGCGCGGTAACTAAAGAATGATATCGCCCAGTACAGAAGCCACATAATCTGCTGCTGGAGGGAAGTAGCTCCCAGGCTGCAGAACCGCCACTCGGACGCTCGTCAGTTACCACCTGCGCTCTGTTTGGTTAGTGGGCCATATACACTCTTCTCGTCCCACCTCTAGCGTGTNGAAATGTAAACGGAATAAACTTAGTTAAATAGTTTAATAGAACAGATGTTTATATTGTATTCAGATGATGCTCTTCAATTGGAATGTTTATTTTGTTCACTGAAAATCATCGTCCACAACACACATGCCTTATGACTCTATTCTGTAAGGTTGTAATGTATCTAAAAACGGTAAAAATATCACTATAAGGATGGTTCTAATGATGACACGTTGAAATGTGTTTATTTCACATTGATGACACAAGGGAGCATAATTTGTCTCTCGCTAAAAATTTTCCTTTTTGGACTATGGTTGTTTTTGTTAAAATTTCTTAAATTGGGTACCTCACATAATGCTACCTTCTAATCTTTTAGAGAAATGCCTCTAAAGAAAATTTAAGGTTGAATTTGAAAACAAGACTACAGTTATAGTAATGTGAGAACATGTCAATATCTTTAAACAATTAACAATTAAATGTAAGTAAGCCTGCCTTGGAGCCTCGGTACGTCGGCATCCTTAGGAAAGACACATAGTGGTACATATGAATAGCGCGGTAACTAAAGAATGATATCGCCCAGTACAGAAGCCACGTAATCTGCTGCTGGAGGGAAGTAGCTCCCAGGCTGCAGAACCGCCACTCGGACGCTCGTCAGTTACCACCTGCGCTCTGCTTGGTTAGTGGGCCATATACACTCTTCTCGTCCCACCTCTAGCGTGTTGTCACAGTTCCATATGAATAGCAGCGGTAACTAGAGAATGATCTCACCCAGTATAGAAGCCACGTAATCTGCTGCTGGAGGGAAGTAGCTCCCAGGCTGCAGGACCGCCACTCGGACGCTCGTCAGTTACCGCCTGCGCTCTGCTTGGTTAGTGGCCCATACCCACTCTTCTCGTCCCACCTCTAGCGTGTTGTCACAGTTCCATATGAATAGCAGCGGTAACTAGAGAATGATCTCACTCAGTATAGAAGCCACGTAATCTGCTGCTGAAGGGAAGTAGCTCCCAGGCTGCAGGACCGCCACTCGGACGCTCGTCAGTTACCGCCTGCGCTCTGCTTGGTTAGTGGCCCATACCCACTCTTCTCGTCCCACCTCTAGCGTGTTGTCACAGTTCCATATGAATAGCAGCGGTAACTAGAGAATGATCTCACCCAGTATAGAAGCCACGTAATCTGCTGCTGGAGGGAAGTAGCTCCCAGGCTGCAGGACCGCCACTCGGACGCTCGTCAGTTACTGCCTGCGCTCTGCTTGGTTAGTGGCCCATACCCACTCTTCTCGTCCCACGTCTAGCGTGTTGCCACAGTTCCATATGAATAGCAGCGGTAACTAGAGAATGATATCACCCAGTATAGAAGCCATGTAATCTGCTGCTGGAGGGAAGTAGCTTCCAGGCTGCAGGACCGCCACTCGGACGCTCGTCAGTTACCGCCTGCGCTCTGCTTGGTTAGTGGCCCATACCCACTCTTCTCGTCCCACCTCTAGTGTGTTGTCACAGTTCCATATGAATAGCAGCGGTAACTAGAGAATGATCTCACCCAGTATAGGAGCCACGTAATCTGCTGCTGGAGGGAAGTAGCTCCCAGGCTGCAGGACCGCCACTCGGACGCTCGTCAGTTACCGCCTGCGCTCTGCTTGGTTAGTGGCCCATACCCACTCTTCTCGTCCCACCTCTAGCGTGTTGTCACAGTTCCATATGAATAGCAGCGGTAACTAGAGAATGATCTCACCCAGTATAGAAGCCACGTAATCTTCTGCTGGAGGGAAGTAGCTCCCAGGCTGCAGGACCGCCACTCGGACGCTCGTCAGTTACCGCCTGCGCTCTGCTTGGTTAGTGTCCCATATCCACTCTTCTCGTCCCACCTCTAGCGTGTTGTCCCAGTTCCATTCTCATTGGCTCCCATTGGGCATTCGTGAGATAGCGTAAGGTAAACTTACTGACCTTCTTATTCGTTACCTCATTGGCTGCATATTTCTTTACAATGTTTGTAAATCTGCCTGTGGCAACATTCCTAGTTACTCGGTGTTACAAGGTTTCATAAAATGGGTTGGTCTTATTGCCTGTAACATCTTCCACCGTTTTATTTGAGGAGGTGTCCCCATCTTGGAGCAGGATGTTGGGATGAATATGTTTACTTTCTGGATGTTGGTATGGATTATTAAGCTGTTAATTGGATAAATATTGATATATATTTATATTAAAGTGACATTTAATCGTTTGATGTGTCTTACAGTGTTTCTAAAGATGACTGGCAGTAGTGGCAAACTATTTAATATTTCTTTACAAAGGATATTGATTCTGAAAATAGATTCCGAAATACAGTTGTGGTAGGGTAATTAAAATGGAGTGTAAACAGTAAAAAAGGGTATATTCGTAGTGTTGTAGCTGGATCGTCCTCAGTGGAGTATTGGTGTCTCGAGGCAAGTTTCCCAAAATACGCGAGTGATAGGTGAAAGTTTTTATGGAAATGTTGTTGGTTGTAAAGATATTAGCCCTTAAAAGAAACTAACATGCATTGTGTAGTTGAAAAGCATAAAACAATGACGTATTTGTAAATCGTAAATTGTTAATGCCTTCGCAATATGTCATATTAATTAAATTATATAATTTTGAAAAAACTTAATTTAAATTATTAAAAGAATAATTTGCATATTCGCAAACATTTGAGTTGCTATAGAAGGTAAATTCTTAGTGTCCCTCAATATGATTCATTCGTTAACTATCAAAACCACCGATCGTTACACTAACGCTTAATTTTACAATCATAAATTGCACAGGCAATAGTAATTGGTGCAGTCCTGTTAAGTGAGAAACGATTCACATGCCTCTCTGGTACAACATTTAATAAAACTAGGTAAATATTACGTTACATATTATTACATATCTAACGCAAATTATGTGGGTTTAACAAAGTCTGGTAGTCCACAATAAAACAAGTAAAATAAAGACCATTTTTCTGTATATAACTGCATTATATTATGCGATATGTCTTCCTAATATGTGTTGCGAAGAACAGCAGTTGTAGGTGCATTTCATTGACTGAAAATGTAGGAGTTTCATTCCAGATTAACGATAGATAATTGGTTTTGGAGACAATAAATGGTTCTTTCTCATTTTTTAAATGGCATACATATTATAATGCTGGCAATCTCGAGCAAATTTCTATGATCAGTTTTAGGAAGGAATGGGTGTAGTAAAAACATAAGAAAAAAATATTTTAAACTGTATGATTTGTTGCTGCGTGCTTATTCTGATGACTGCAGTAGCATTTAATGTCGCATGGCAAGCAGCTACTCTCGAAGGGTGTGGTAGATAATCTGGAAAGGTGCGTGACTGTGTTTGAAAATAAAGCTTGTTCAAATTTCACCATAGCCCATTTTCTTCCATATATTAATTTTATAAATTTTAATATATATATATATTGTATGAAAACCATAAAATAAAATAAAAATTATAATTAGAAATCAGTACTGTATTTTGTATTTAGAAAAAAAAGTTATGCTAGCTCTTTAAACAGCAAGTTCCCCAAGCATTAATTTTGTAACAATTGAATATATTTTGCTTGAATTTTCTGGTGTATATGTTCTAAAAATAAATTTGTTACAGTAAATTCTTAATCATTTTTATATGTATTCCTATTCTTAATGCTTCAGAAAGTATCATTCGCTAGTAAATATAAAACAATTCATCTAGAAAGACTATCACAGTAATTACTCTGACCGTATGCAATAAAAAAGTAATAATATTTACACACATTTTAAGAATTAGTACATTTCAGTCACTTGTAATATTCTATAGCATATGATCAAAGTATACGTTATATTCATGCTTGATAAAGGTTAAAGGTTTTTCTTTTTAAAATCGGAGTATTCAGAACCGATGAGGGTGAAGCGAGGGGATTATGAAGCAGCAGTTGAATGCAAGGGTGGGGGGAAATAAAGATACTCGAGAAAACTCACCGTCCAGCGGCATTGTCCTGCACCGTTCCCACGTGCGTGGATCAGTTTGCAAAATGTGCTTTCTAATGGAAATTCTAATATTTCATAAATTAAAATAAAAGCTATAATTTATTTTAAACGTTTTAACTAAAGCTAAATATTTTGCAGTGCTTTACTCTTCCATATGCAATTTAAATCGTGTGTGTCTGACAAACTTGTTAGTGTCTGTACTACATATTAAGGAACTGTGCGGGTTGTACAGTCAGGTGCAGTGGTTTATTGCAAGTCATTCAACTTCTACATTAACTATAACATCTGTGGTTAAAAATATGAGACTGACTATTTTGGTTTTTTTTTTTTTTCATTTGCGCTTTAAATGTAAATATAGTTCATTTATTTACTGTTCTGGGTTACAAGCTATAGATGTCATCTCAACAATACAGCAGAAATACAAACAACTTGTTGGCCTAACTAAAATTATAAGTTTAATTTTAGCGTGAAAATTAAGCAAAATAGTAAAATTGCATGAAATAATGAGGTAGCTACATTTAACGCGAATAAGGGCTCGTGTACTTAAAGAGTTGTATTTCTATAAATAAGACGAAGAAAATCCGTTTATATCATGAAGGATTTATTGACAAAGGATTGAAATAGTTTTTTTTTTAAATTTGCGTACTGATCAACTGATTTTATGGTTTGGGGTAACTTGTTTAACAACCTAGTACAAGCAACAAGAATTAATTACAGATATTAATGACTTTTCTAATTCTTCCTATGAATAATAAANTCTATAAATAAGACGAAGAAAATCCGTTTATATCATGAAGGATTTATTGACAAAGGATTGAAATAGTTTTTTTTTTTAATTTGCGTACTGATCAACTGATTTTATGGTTTGGGGTAACTTGTTTAACAACCTAGTACAAGCAACAAGAATTAATTACAGATATTAATGACTTTTCTAATTCTTCCTATGAATAATACAATGTTGGTTTTTTTATGTATGGTAGTTATGAATATCGTTATTTTTATGTCATTCACTTTTTAGTTTAATAATTAAGTATAATGTTTTTTTTTTAGAAGTAAAGACATTCAAGAGTGGGAATGCGAGCATTTTCAAGATTTCACTCTTTCATGCCCACTTTGTAGGATATCAGTGGAAATAGCATTGACCGTCGCTTTTGCATTAAATCATTTTTTTAACTTGGGAATTTTTGTGGCCATGATGTTATTAAATAATATCATGTAACTGCGACAAATAGTTTGCGATTGGTAAGCGATAATGTAAATATTTTGAGAATAGAACCATAAAATAATGGCATTTCTTCTTAAGGCATTTAAGAGGAAGACCTTATTATCTGCACAATCCCTAAAGGAAAGAAGGTTGAAAGATTTGCTTTGTCAAGATCGCTTTTCAACCTCAATCACGGTTTCTTCTCGACAAGTCGTCAAGAACGGCGAATATTAGTAGGAAATTTCCATTCTATGTTAATGAAAAATAGGTACGATTTATATTTAAACGCTGGTTTCAACCAAAATAGCACTGAAATAGATTAATTTAAAAGGAAACTAGATGTATGGTTCATTTGTTTGAAACAAACCTTGAAAAGTCGGAAAGAATTAAAAGCTGCGCTACCAAATATGCACTGAAGTGAACGCTGGAATGACCAAACATGGCGGATGATTATCCCTAGTCTTAATAATGCCTTAGTGGTGTTAGGAGTGTTGCCTACCCACACAGACGTGTCGCTGCACCCTTTGAAGACAAGTGCACTCATTTCGTGAAAATGGTTGACCAGAGTAGGTTTCACTAAGGCTACCCTGTTTTTTATATTCACGTGTTGACTTCAACCATTAAAACCGGAGGAGATGCTAATTTATCAAGGAGTTTTAAAATATTATAAACAGTAGATAAATTGTTAAAATTAAGCAGTTTGGAACACTTTATTTAAAATAAATTGATTAGCTAAAAGCATTTCTCAAGTATAAGACAGATAAGTATACAAATAAACGAAGATAAAACAACAAATTTGTGATCTTCTTGAACTGCTATTATATATTATACGTAAGCTGTATATATACGTAAGCTGCTATTCAATAGAACAAATATTTTAACGTTTATGATTTAGAATTATTTATGTAATAAAAATATTTATAAATCGTTAATACAAATTTAATTGAAAATAGTATTTAGTAACCGTATATCAATCAAATGCATTTATAATATCGCAGATCTCAAAAATTTCAACAAAATCTAATAGTGCAAAAGTATTTAATATCTAATTATATCGAAACATTCATTCGATACGGATAATATTCCAAGCAATCAATATATATCTCAAGAATTTGTAAAAAAATATAGAACTAAGGTACATTGGGATTACATTTCAAATTAGGAAACCTTATCCGCAAATGTTAATAAAGAAAACAACATAATCTGTTAGTTAATTTCTTTCGAATTTCTTTTAATTATCAAAAATCTTTATATCACTTGCGCATTAAGAAGATGTAATAAAATACTTTCGAACCAAACGTATTCATAAAATTTTTATATTGTGATACGTCAAATTAAATCAAAGAAATACATAATAAACAAAACGAATAATAACACATTTTATAATAAAATATATATGTCATTTTTTTAAAAAAAAATTATATAGTGTGTATTATAGCAGAAATTTGAATTTTTGAATATTTGCATAAACCTACATGAATTCAAAATTATTTAGACTACTAAAAGGGTCGTAAGCTCATATTTTGACGATGCACCAAAACGCTAATGCAGAATATCTGCAACAATAAGACAGCTTTGCTGGGCGTAGCCTGTGTAAATGTGAAGTGAACCAGGCCGTTACTAGTTCCCCCCGCTGCAGCGCCGGGCCGTATCCAGCTCTAGTGCCACGACGTCTGGCGCGGAGAGTACTTTATCAAGGTTCAATAACTCGCATGAAAACCACGTTCTTCAAATAAATAGTTATTGCTAACAATCGATTTCTTTACACTGAGCAAATATGTGTGTTGAATCAAACAAAGTTTGTTTAGCTCAACCAAGTAAATTGTTTGTATATGGGCAATCAAATATTTTTTTTTTTAACCAAACTCTATAAGCGACCATATTTGGTTTCCCGTCACGGTAAAATTTGGTTGGCTCTACGTAGATTAAACAGTTTATTACCTAGATCACTTTTTTCTAAGTCCTATAACCTACCAACCATAACTATGCTACCCTCTCCCAATATGCTAATATCTTTCAATGCATGCATTAAAAATACCAGACAACGAAAGTAAATAAATATTTCAAGTTTTACAGCTTTACCTTTTAGTTTTCTGTTGAAATTGGCTTATTGGGATTATATAACATAACTAAGCATTAATTAATATACTAACAAACACTGCTACTATAATAATTGTCACAAAAATCACAAACAATCTCTGTAGCTGTCATTTCGAATGAAAACTATCAAATGAGTGGTCAAATAAAACATGTTTTGTTATTCATCAAAACATATTATTTAAATTTATTTAATTTTTATTTCAAACAATATAGAGGTATAGTTTATTTTGTATATTCAATCATGTATTTTGTATGGGGAACATACATAATATTTTTACCTTTCAATTATTATCTATTTAACGAAATATTTTGTTGGGGTACCTAAATATATTCTTCGCTCTTTACAAACAATTATTTTGTTTGCTGTAACATGCCTTTCTCTCGGTGTAAAGAATCCACAGAGACTCTAAAAAAAGAGTACTCTTTCCAAACAACAAACACATTTTCAAAATTGCGTGAACTAGTTGATATTTTTTTAATCTATTTAAATATATGTGCATATAATTTTTATTGGTAATGCAAATTTAAAGGACCTTGAAAAAAATGTTGCATGTCTTCGAATTCATGATAGGAAAAATCATTGCAATAAGGAAAAGCCGTGTCTTGAATGGTGTTCCCTACATTACTAAATTAGGTATAAACTATTATATTGACTCTAGTGTAGTAAGTACTAACTACTTGGTATTTATATTCTATTTTCGTGGTGTGTTGCAAATATATTCTAAAAATAAAGTTTGTTATATTGCATTCAACGACGTATGAAGTAAGGTCCTACACTGATTAATATTATCTCTATTCGTCCAATATTTTCGTATTTGTTGGTTCCATATTTCTGGTTCGAAATGAGTTACATAACCAACAGATATCATTGTTTTATAAAGTTTATGTGTGATCAATTGGATTTTATTGAATGTTAAAATTAAGTTATAACATTTCATGATATTAAATATTGTGCTTGTCGAACCGGAATAACAGTGTGAACCAAAACGAGTTTCCTATATCTTATCGCCATTTTTCGATATACCACGAATGCATGAATAATGTGGACAAGTGTATAAATGTTAACGCCCAGAGGTATGGTTCTTTGCAATCATAGAGCTGCATTACGACGTCGAAACCACACAATGAACTCCGCTGTGTTTGACTGGTAGATATTCAACAGTACCATCAACAGTAACGTCATGAACCATGTGTCTGGAGTCATTCTTGTTGGTGTAGTGTACCTTTACGATGTTTCTGCCAAATAAATATGGGCACACAGTGCTTCGCATGGCAGTGTGTGAGTGTAAGAAATNTGTACCTTTACGATGTTTCTGCCAAATAAATATGGGCACACAGTGCTTCGCATGGCAGTGTGTGAGTGTAAGAAAATATTTTTGCAAGAGCTTCTGCTGTGTTAAAACTACTGGAATGTAAGGGGACCCGATAATGTGAACACTGTAAACGTNTGTACCTTTACGATGTTTCTGCCAAATAAATATGGGCACACAGTGCTTCGCATGGCAGTGTGTGAGTGTAAGAAATTATTTTTGCAAGAGCTTCTGCTGTGTTAAAACTACTGGAATGTAAGGGGACCCGATAATGTGAATACTGTAAACGTNTATTTTTGCAAGAGCTTCTGCTGTGTTAAAACTACTGGAATGTAAGGGGACCCGATAATGTGAATACTGTAAACGTGTTAGCGTGTGATGTTGTTTACGATGTTCGCCGTGGAAGTGGGTGGAATGAAATCACTATGACGGCCTGTGAACCAGTAGTGATATAGTTAGTTTGAATCACTGCACCTGCTTCGGAAATGGTATTCTATAGCACTTATTAATTGGTTTGTGGAATCATGAGACGAGACATAGATGTTTCATATATGTCTTTAGTAACCTCCAACATCATTAGCTACTGGAGTTCTAAGTGTAGCTCACGGGTAGGGACATACAGTCGGATAAGAACAGATACTCTGAGGAATTTATTTTTCCCTTGTAGAGGAACAGCTTATATATTTACGGGCTTCCTAGAATAGTAGGGGCTATGTTACAGATGTAAACAGTAGAATCCTCCCGTTTTGTAGTGAGGCTACTTTCACCACTGAATACATGAAAGAGAGCTGCCAGTTTACTGATAGTATGGTTGCGCTTTGCCGTAAGAGGTCCTAGCTATGCCAACCTTCTGTCCGTTACCACGCCAAGGTTTTTACATCAGTTTTACATTAAACATGTGTGAATCCTTCCGTGTAAATATAACTGCCTCAAATCTTCCTGTTTTGATTTGCTTCCGCTATTTGCTAAACAGCGATGAGTTAAAGAGAAAAGAATCTTCTCAAGCTATGTGGGTAACAGACAGTGAAAGCTGGCTCCACAGTGATCACATACTGGGTCCAAAGGTTAAGAAGTGTAAGTCACTAGAAATTCCATTTTCACGTGACTTTCACTAGCGGATTTTTATAAATATGTAGTATGACATTTCAACACACTTCCCTTGACTGAGATATAAAGCAATGAAGAGTTGGAAGAGTTGTAAACTCTGAACATCTAGATTGCTCAAGGGACTGAAGCAAAATGGAGATTGAGCAACGATGAATTAAAAAGGCGAGGGAAGTGGGAACGCGCTGATAAAACCTACCGACCAATGGCCAAGTCACCTTGTTACCCACATATTGAGAGCGAGCCTTCTGGTGGGAGGTGAGTGCACAATCGCCGTTCCCACAGTTCTGCTAAGAGGCTGGCAGTTGGTGAGCCAACTTTGGGGACATCCCCAGTCTCCGTCATTGTTAGTGTACGCCTCTAGTTTAAGCGCGTGGCTCAGTCGGCACCGGAATGGACGCTGCCATCAGTCTTGCGGCTCCGTCGAGCCTCAGTGTATGCGGCGAAGCAGGAGTGGAGAGGCCTCCTCATTTCCCCGGCTCCAGCGTCGAGGCTGCTCGCAGGAAATGAAGAGGAAATTGCACGCTCTGCAGACAAGTTGGTGATTGATGCTGGTCCGCGGTGGTTCTTCTGATGCCCGCGGCGGAGTCCAATTAGCAGCTCTCCAACCCTAGTATTTGCTCTCGGCGACTCCTTGCGCTGCGTATAGGCGATACAGCGTTATTTCTAGATACGAACGCACACCTCAACTAGATGTTCCCAGTTTGAACTGGACTCGTTCCACTGCAGTGATGGGTGAAAAACAGAGCAAACGTATTTACTGAATAACAATCAATTGATATCTCAGTGGCACTTAAGACCCGGTAAACTACTCTTTACTTTTAAGTACANTATTTACTGAATAACAATCAATTGATATCTCAGTGGCACTTAAGACCCGGTAAACTACTCTTTACTTTTAAGTACATACAACAAAGGGTAGTCAGCAATAATAAATGTTTTCTTTGTCGTTGCTTCTGCCCAATCCTCCATTAAACGCAGCTTATTTTCATTCATCTTGAGCATCTTGTAATGTTTGTTTTAAGAAAGATCTAGTAAGAATTATTTTTTAAGCTTCCATAAACAATACAGAAAAATTCTTCTGGCCCCTCTGTTTTTCACTGATGTTCCCGTACGTTCTCAATACTGCACTGATGTCACGTACGGATGCTGTACCAAAAAACCTAAAAGGAAAGATATTAAGTGCAGCAGTTGTAAAAAAGGTACTTAAATTTGGCTATTTATTAGCCGAAATAAGTCTTAAGTTACTGCTTTCTTCTATTTTGGCAGTACCTTAAAACATACACACTAAATAAGCATTTATACNAAGTGCAGCAGTTGTAAAAAAGGTACTTAAATTTGGCTATTTATTAGCCGAAATAAGTCTTAAGTTACTGCTTTCTTCTATTTTGGCAGTACCTTAAAACATACACACTAAATAAGCATTTATACTTTCTAACATTGGAAGACTATGTTCATAGTACAACCTACATGGATGTAACTTTTATTTCAGGTCATGTCTATGTTTTCTGTACCAACGTATTCATTACACTGTAACTTCAAGTTATTTTATGCTGCAAAAACATGTGAGGGATTATGAATTTGTATTCATTGCTGCTGTTACCATTCCTATAAATCATNTTATTTTATGCTGCAAAAACATGTGAGGGATTATGAATTTGTATTCATTGCTGCTGTTACCATTCCTATAAATCATTTTAATCTAATATCCATTAAAATATATGCGGCAAATATACACCTCACAAAAAGATTGAAATTTGTGCGATAAGACAGTTTAGGAGATAAAGATTATGTTTTTCATGTGTGATCAACAGAGAGTGCAATAAAGCATTGAACGTGCCTAGGACAAGTTTAAAACAGCAGTTTATAATCGTACACAACATCCAGAAACACTACCAGAGCTCATTATAGCTGCATAGATGAAATGGGACCTTCTTCCGGAATATGACATAAAAACATTGATAACAAGCATGCCACGGCATGTTAGGAATCTGGAGACCATATACGGTAATATGCTGTGGTGGGAAGAAAGAAACACTCCCTAGTCAGAGACACCATTACGTTAGCTAGCATCTCAAGTGAGAGTCCACAATGCTCTCCCATAGTAAGAAACACTTTGAATTTCGCGATTTTTATCCGTACCATTGGTAACATCGAATTTCTATGCTTTATTCTATGTATATTCTATGCACTTTTCTTTCTTTATATAAACTCCAAACGTTCGGTGAGGTGAATACTCAACATATATAATAAGACATTAATATAATAAAGGTTGTTCTGCCACTGTTAACTTGACCAGGGAAGAGAAAAATGTGGTTTCCCGTATTTAAAGAAAAAGAAAAACTGTCAAAATATTTTTTTTTCAATATTTAGAGGGAAACAGAACTTGGCACATTATAAGTTATACTGTTCCACCGTCTGCAGATTTGAAATATTTTTGCTACAAATATTGTAGGGCTCTGTAACTTCTCGACATCGGGTTTCTTCGGTAAGGAATCGTTTGATCGATGCGATTAGCATGGACCTGTGCTTTGCTTTGGTTGATGGCGGAGGGGAAGGGCAGTGCAGCGTTGTATGCGTAAACCCCGCGACCAATCCGCACTGCTCAGTCCTCCTGCCGCAACACTTCTTTGGTGTTACAAATGTAAACAGACTTAGAATAGAAATACCTCCGAGTAGAACAACGGGAAAATATTACTCGAGAACTTGTATTTTCTAAATTATACGAATGCTATAGAAGACGATTGTGGCCTCTCACTTGGGATTTTAGCACCATTTCCAGCACCAACCCGGCAGTTATTCAAGATATTAGTGGACCTAGATCTCCTGACTACCGCGGAAGGCAATGAGAATCCACGGCAGGATCCTCCTGCCTAGTCGCCCGAGGTGGTCTTTATCAATGTGTCGAGTCTTGGGTCTCGGACTGCCTATTTCTTAATCGAGAGAAGAGAGGATCTCTAAATGTTGTTTCCGGCTGTGGAGGCTTCCTTAAGGTAAGGGTGTAAGAGAACAGTTTGCGTACACTTGCGAAACTCCAATAGAACACCACGACTGGAATCGTAAAAATAAGCGAGGACACATTAAGAAAACATCTCAGAATATGGTGCTACGAGTGCAGATGTGCTTGGATGCAGATGGCAGCCATTTACAACTATTACTGTGTTTAACATGAATCTCCCACGATTACTCTCTCTTTTCTGATGTAATTGCATCTTTGTTTTGTTGTTTGTTTCGTGTTGTTTGTTTTGTTGTTAGATGCAATTAAAATGATAAAGGCTCATGTAGATCAGTCGGTATCTATTTATAACTTCTGTTAAGATTTAATATTAAAATTCAAACTTTAATAATGAGGTTGTTTCAGTCCGTTTTTGCTCATGTGACGCTAAAAACAGTAAATAATGATTTCATCATTATTATTGTCACAGATGCAACAAATACATGAGCAAAATAGTGTTTATATAGAAATGTCCACAAGGTCAAACTTTCCCGTCCTTGCCCTATTTTTCCTGCCCTCCTCTCTTAGGGAATGTATTAAAGCATCAGGCGGCCAGTGTAGGCGCGACTGTAAATTCATGACAGAGTATCAACATTTCAGTGTAGTTAGAGGAATATTCTTGGGTTTGTGCTTAACATTTCTGTCCAAACAGATGTACGCGGGCTCGCATCGACGGCTAACGGTTATGTATTTCCCCATAATAACTCGTCTGCGCACTCCGTAAGGTAGTGATTTCCCTGCAATCGTCTGCTTATTTATATAGAGTGAACCATATAAACCTTTACCATATGAAATAGCGACATTTTCTCTTTAGGAGTCAAGACAAGCTTGAAAGTGCATTTTATGATGTCTATGGTCCATGAAGACTGGTAACACTGGCATGATTAACGGCCATGTTTATGCTGTTAATTCTCGCCCAATGTGGTTATTGTGCATGAAGTGATTACTTTGTCATAATCGCAAACATGCAGTTCTCAATTCGATAGTGTGTTTTTGTGCAAACGCACTGGAAATAGAATTGTTTTGTTAAAACAAGAAAAGCCACATCGAAGAGAATTTGGTGTGCGAACCGTTCCAAAGAAAACAACAATTTTGTGGGTAGTGTGTGAAAACTGGAGAAAACTGGGAACCTTTTGAGCGAGACTGGGAAACATTGACCTGCATTGCCACAAGTTCATGTGCAGGACACAAGATACTCATTCGGAACATGTCAGAGAGAAGCACAGTAATCACGTTTAAAACCATACAGAGTGCGCGTTGTGCAGCTACCAGACTTGCACAAGAGAGTACGTTACTGCTACTGGTTCCAAGATCTGCTAACTGAAAGGCCAGATATTCGGTCGATAACATGGTTTACGTACAGACGAGGCCTGGTTCAATCTGTCTAGTTATACAAACTTACAAAACACCTGACATTGAGCTCCAGATAATCCCATCATCCTCCACGAAACACCACTGCATTCTGAAAATATTGCGGTCTGGTGTGCTACGTAAGCTTTTCACAATTGTTGTTCGCATTTTCGTCGAGGAAACTGTGAACCCTGAAATGTACTAACGCAAATGCCGTGAATTCGTGGAGCAACTTGACAACGCAGAGTTGAGGGAGTGATTTCTTCTACAATATGGTGCAACTTGCCAAACGTCTAACGTGTCCATGGCCCTCATAACCATTTCCGAGGACCTGTGGCCTCCCCGATCCCCGGACATAATCTCTCCAGACTTCCACCTGTGTGGCTTTCTTAAGGAAAGCGTGTATCGGAACAGTCCGTGTGCACTTTAGCAACACCGAGGGAACATCACAATTTAAATCGGAATCATTAGCGCAGACATATTACGAAAGCATCTCAGAATAAGGTGCTACGATTGCAGTTGTGCTTAGATGCAGGTAGCGGCCATTTCCAACACTTACTGGTATTTCAATAACTCTCCCATGATGACTCTTCTTTTCAGATGTAATTGCACCTTTGTTTTGTTGTTATTTTGTGGTTAGATGCAATTAAAATGGTAAAGACTGATATGGATCACTCTGTGTCTTTTTATAATTTATGTTGTGTTTTAAATGTTAAAATTCCATCTTTAAGAACGAGCTGGTTTCAGTATGTGTTTTCTCCTGTGAGACCGAGAAACATTATTTCAGCTACAGCTGCAACGAAAACAACTTGCAAAATAGCGTGGACAAAATGATGTATGGTAAGATACGCCGTATGATCTGAGAGCCATCGTTTCCAGATATTGTATTTGAACTGAAAAGTAAGCTATAGTGAAATAAAAATAATTCTAAGATATAAAGGATACTGCCCCTTAAGGATGGAGCTGTTTTTCCCCGCTTTTAATTCTTAAAAACACGTAAGCGATAAGGGCGACTCTGATATGTGCATCAAGTACGTCATCGCCGCTAACTGCAAGGCTCCGAACTGACGTGCATTGTTCTCATCTAAGGGACTTTCAGCGGTGACCCTATATTTTATTGGTAGAAATCAGAAGGGTAGTTCAATGAAGGACACTTGAGTAGCTTCGTATGTATCTGGCCCGTATATTTTGAGATACAATGCTTTAGCAAGACTATTTTAGTCATATTAGCGTACTTATAAATTATGCTTGTAATGTACGTAACGACATGAAAGCACTCAAAAGCCCTCGTATGAGACGTGCCCTGTACTTATATCAGCACATCGGAAGCACATTAAATAATTTCGAAGGAAAAAGGGGAATTTCAAAGACACTGCAACGTGGGACAAGTGCCAGGTTGGCGGGAGACTTAAGCGCCTGGACTCAGATACGCAGTCCAGAGGTTCTATATGCAGGTAAGCCCACGCCTAGCCGTTCATGAGCAATAATACAAGTTGTGCCGTGACCACAGCACTTCTATAGATCTCGGCAAATGAGAAGAAATAAATACGGCTTAATTTGTTAGTTCTCACTCCGGTAATGGAATCTTTCTGTTCTTCTTGTAACTTTTAGAGTCCGTTACAAGTAACACCGAAGATACAAGAAGCGTTCTTTGCCTCTGTAAAATAAAATTATCTTTGCTTTGCAGTTGAGATATTCTGATCATTCCGGATTATAAATTCGTGTATTAAAGTCAGTACAAATCGCATTTAACGTACGGTAACAATTTAAAACGACAACAATTTGGGAAACTGAACATTTGAGATTACCATAGTTATGAATATTACCTTTCAGTATGAAGGATAGTAAATTCGGTAAATGGATGAATGTGGCCAAGAGCTGAATATGTTTTTGTAAGTAGGTTATAATCACTCATTTAGCATATAAAATATAATAATATACATTTTCCTCCTAGGTAAAATGTACATTCAGAAAGTTAATATATTTTACAAACATAATTTGAAAAACTATTTTAAAAACTTACAGATTGAAATAAGTTAATAAATTCTGAAAGATTTTCTTAAAATTATCGTTTAGCTAGTGCCGAGGAAAAAAAGGTGAGTGAGATAGTTCAGATTATTCTGCATTGGAAGTCTCTTATATGTGTCTGTTGCATTAGCTGTATCCTTAATACATTGACAAACTGGCCAAGCGAAATAAATCTGCTGCATGTAGCCACATCTTGATAGCCAAACTATATGTCAGTCCTTGACGCACTGGAAAGGTACATTGAAAGTTTATGAATCAATATTAAACGCATGTTCATAAAATACCCTTACATGAACCACACATACGCGAGCATTCTCGTGACCCTTTGTGCCGCCGCAGTTGACAGCCAACCTAGACGACACTGCACCTTGTCGAGGTCAGAACACACTCACCCTCCCCACCGTAGAATACGTGACAAGTGGCCGTATTGCATTATTCGCCCCGAGAGCCGCTGCTGTCAGACACCCAAGCACTTGGAGGGAACGCCGGGCAGGTCGTACCACGGTGACCGGTATCTCTCCACGATATATCACACCAGCAGTGTATGTGAAGTAGAGAAGAGGTGCAAAATTGTGGAGGTGCTGCCAAAATGATGCTTGATTATAAAGGCAACGCCTGCTGATTCATATCATTCATTGTGTGATTTCGCACCGCTTTAACAATAGACCAACATCCTTTCTGCGGGCATAGCACAGAGGCCGTGTTCGTAGTATGTATGTGAATGCCACGTAAACTCTACAGTTGACGTGAACAGCAAAACCAGCCTATTCATACTTTTACATACATTTTTCATGTACTTCAACCTCTAGTTGCTTGGGGCACTGAACCCACTTACAGAAGAGTTTAGTTAGTGTACTTAACAGAGTTAGATGGCTGTAAAAATCTCACAATTTATAACCTACTGGTGTTTGTAGAACAAGTTACACCTCATTTAAGCATGCAAATTGTATATTGCGCACCATCAACAGCATCTCTGACAAGGACTATCGACCACACGGTCCCCAATTTATCTCATGCTTCTGAAATATAAAGCCAGGAAATTTTAATATTCTATTTTTTTAGCTTATTAAAGCTAAAACAACGACTCCTACCACATCCCTGAGCTCCTAGTAATGTAAACAAACTTGTCCCAACTTGAAGAGCATATCTACTGTTCATACCTGTATGCATAATATCGTGTGCAAACATATATGTACACCTGTGATGAGGGGCCTTCTCACTCGTGAGGAAAGTAGCAAATAAATTAACAGTTTCAATCAATTGTATTTTCATGTACTTGTTATTTCAATGTATATATTGCCCGTTACTATGACTGTTTTGTGTCTTGCAATGTTTTAGTGTAATTTGCTCACATTAAATTTATGTCATGAGTCATTGCACTGCCCTTGTAAACTTTCTGAGACCCATGGGTCATATTACATGTACTGTATGTCAATACGTTTTTCAAGAAGATAAATTAAACACTTTCGGCTGAACAAAATGTCAAATTAATTTCAGCAATTCAACACTATTTTTGTTATAACCACACATGTGATCCCAAAAATATGCTGCCCAAATTACGCCATCTTAGACAAATAGCTGAGTACGACCTCCTGGCGTCATCAAAAACCCTCCTTTCCCCCAACCATGCCACTTTTTTCATATAACCCGGCGCTCCTTGAACCTACAACTTTAAGGAGTGCGACCAGCTGCAGAAGCAATTGACCAGGTGAGTGTGTGCATGCTGACATCCGCCTAGCTGGCCTAATAGGTTTTTTTTTCCTGCGCATGTGCAAATGGAAGACTGCCGAACCTCGGGCGGGTTCGTCAACCTCGGAGCAACAGTGGCCATGTACTACGTGTACCATTATATGTAACGTGAATTTATGTACCATTAATGAAAAAAATACACTCTGCCTAAAATGTGTGATTATGTGCAACCCCTGACCATGTCCAACTAACTTAAAAAATCCAAGTGTTCTGGCTATGAACCAGTTGCCACATTATGTCTATATGACGATATTCGCTGGGCGAACCACGAACAAGTGGACCAGGCTAGGAGTTACACCCCTGCAGGTAAGGTGGCACTATTGTGCTCTGACTCTAAGTGACCACATACAGTCTGGGCACAGTTTGACCTGTATAATGCAACCAGATGTGCACTTGCCTATTGCATCTAAAGAATGTAACATATTCGGACTCAATAAAGCCACATTATTTCAATCGATGGTGTGCATAATACCACTAGCGTGAATGCTAGTGGTACTGGGAACATTCCTGTGCCTTAATTGTAAACAATTATTCCACAAGGAAAGCTCACTGGAAACGAATGGGCAATGCAGTACAAAAACGGATTTGTCTTGTTCGCTTGTTGCATACAGCAACTAATTCCAGTTTTCAAAACAACGACAGTTCTCCTCATGGAAGAAACATTGCGTCTGTTGCACAGTCATGAAAGTAATTTGGAACAGACACAGTGGTGTGTATCAGTTGTGGCCACATCACATACTGTCAATGCATTACCCCTGATGACAAGTTGGATTTGTCAGCTGACAACTTTCACTGTGTATTGCACACCAGCACCACGACAACCAGCCATGTGCGCAACCCAATTCAATCCATACATTTACCTAATAACTAACTCCCCAAGCTGCATCACAAAGAAGTTCCACGGGCACGAACAAATTCATGACTGGAGCCAACTGTGTTCGTGTGGCGACAGCAAGGCGCATCTGTGCGGACCGTACCACCTGAACTGGTGACAGTCCCATAGGCTGGCAACCAGACAGACACCTATTACTGGCCACTCCAGCAAGGATCCAGTACCCACATATGTCTATGGTGGCGAACTGTAAATCATTATGCCATGCTAATGTGAGAATTCCTAAGACGTTTTCACTGACACTTTGCGAATACCTATTCGTCATTGCAAGCACAGAGTAGAGCCATTCTAGAGATGCCGGTCATAGGTCTTTGGTCGTATTTTCAAAGTGAAAGGCAAATCATATCAAATACTCCCACTACATTATGTTGTAGATGGAGGTTCGGTATGTGGAATCAGCTACAGTACGACAGGGAAACCGAGCTGCAATAGTAGCGCTTATTCACAAGAGCATAATGCATTCATGCAGTCATCCTCACTGCTAGACCACGCTCTCAGATACTTCTTAATTTCGAAATTTCTGAATTCATTTCCGCCCACCATACACAGAATTATGTCATGGAATATGATGCAATTCAATGCATATCTAAGCAATAAACTGCGATAATTTATTTATTCACAAGACCGAATTTGTAATTTCACAAAAAAAATAAAATAATGTGCTATTAGGTTCTAGTTACAGCTCAAGACACAATAGGTGGCTCCAGCGAAATTTCCTACCAGAACTGCTATCGGATTCCGAATGCAAGATAGTATGGAGTTTTATATGGTCTAACCTGTTGGGCGAGACTTGCTGCCACACGAGTAAACGCGCGCTCAATGGATTGGATTTTACTTCCGAAACTGTATTTCCAGAAGAATTTCACTCACAGATTTGTCCATATTTGTTACACATGAACCTTAATTGTTCTGTTGTGATAATTGGCACTTTTTATGTGTTAAATAAAAATGGAGGATCGCTGTAACTTAAACAAATCATTAAGAACGTATACTGCAATTTCCACAGCATTAATAGATAAAGTAGTGGAGGGTATTTTATTTTCTATGTTTTCTAAAGGCATTATCGTTTTTTTTTTAACGAAATAAATTACAACTATCGTCACTAGAAACACGTCACCACCACCCACTAACCTCGCGCTCATTGGTAAACCTCTGCACCTATAAGAAACCTACTAGGATTTACGCACAGCCAATTAACTACCAAAGCGTTCATGAAAACGACCAGCAAGCAGCTACATTTTCTATAGTACGATCCATACCAGAGTGCATGGAGGCTTGCATGGAGTTCTCCACAGAAATATACATCGTGGTGCCTCGGCTCTTATGTGGCACATTCATAAGCAATTATTCTTATTATTATTGCATTTGCAAACATTTGAATCATAGCATCATACGTTTATAGGGTCCAGGAGCAAACAGCAATCACCCAGGAGCAAACAGCAATTAGAAATCCCCGGAAGCTAAATTTGTTTTTTTATTTGAAATCTAAGTTTTTAAACACCGTTTTTTTTCTATAACATCCACAAATTTCGTAAGTAATTCATGTGGCCACAAATGCCACATTTTTTTTATTTCCACATGTTACAAGACTACCTACTTATTTGGGCCTATAATAGAATGCATCCAATTGTCTCCTCTCCTCATCCATCCACTAACAGTTTGGGTAGACCTGCTGCTCTTGATGGCACCTGTACAAGCCCACACAACACAAAATGTCTGAANCATCCACTAACAGTTTGGGTAGACCTGCTGCTCTTGATGGCACCTGTACAAGCCCACACAACACAAAATGTCTGAATACTATCCATTAGATACCCAACATGTCTAGGTCTATAGCATATTATCTTATGGCTGTAGTTATTATGTCCTGTAAAGATATGGAGAATTTAATATTATCTTGACAACCATTATCTCACCATGATATCCTGAATATATATGAATATCCAAACTAAGTTAAAGTATTTTTAATTTAATATTTGTTGTTACGATTTTGTTATTTTCTTTATGAATTGAAATTTTTATTAACAGCAAATACCATACATTACCATACCGGACACCTTGCCTGTTTTACATGGCGAAGCTTGGACACCACCGTCACTATCGCTCTCTTGCGTGCGAAGTATGGAAAAAAAGCGGCAATAAAATTTTTTTTATCTTCTTATGACATGTTCGGAATATTTAAAATACGTTTGTGAGTTATAAGCGAAGTTTGTAAAATAAAATTTACGATTTGTGCAGGGTGGGTAACATTTCTTCTTCTGTGTTATATGAAAATTTCCTCTTTCTACTTCATTGTGTATATTTCTCATACTGAATTTAGAAGAGTGGAGGCGATGTATGGTGTTTTGTGACTCCTTACTACATTTTTGCTGCATTTAAACAATTTAGATGTAAAGTAAATGAATAACGAAGGTATCCAGAATACATTTTAATACAGTGATTTATCGAACTGTGGGTTTATAAAATATGTTTAACTTATATTGGGGGATTAAACCAGCTAGAAAGAGCTAATAACCGAAGTTTTTAAAGGATCCTTGAAGTAGCTTTGTAGCTATAAAATTTGAAAGTGCCTGCATTTGTTGATAAACCTCATCCCTTTGGTGATGTTTTAAAAATAAGTGAGTATGTTTTTTTGTAGGGCACATTTCAAGTTTAGTCACGTCAGTGTTGTTTACAAAATGTTCGTTGTTCAGAAAGGATTTTCCGCTGTTGCTTCAGGCTTGTGTGACATTATTACCATTACAGAAATAATTAAATACTTTATTTATAGCCCTTTTTTATTGGCAAAGTCTCTTATTTTGTATATGATAATAACTGGTAATAAGGAAATTCTGTTGTGGCACTGTATAGAATAATATATTATGTAAATGTAATTAAAAATACTTTTTCATTACAATTTCATAGCATTTTAGTGATTGTACTTTAAACAATGATGCATTGTATCATGGTTGCATTATTAAATATTCATTACGTGGTAAGATTTACGAAAGAGGGGAGGGTTAAGAAGACCAAGAATATTGTGGGTTAAAAATTGAAAATCATACTAATCTATTAACAATAACTGTAAATGCACTGAAATAAATTGTTTTATTCCATTAAAT